>CAAKHB010001008.1:16209-44748 GCA_901007665.1 Aeoliscus strigatus
GTGCACTGCGTCCCATCCGATCTATTAATTTAGGCTGACATTGTTTATGTTGTCATTGACAGGGTGCTGTGTGTTATTTGAGATGGGGGTAGAAGGAGAGTAATGAGGGAGATCAAGCGTCATGGGGTGGTGGGGAGGGGGCTCTTCTGATGCGTTCATGAATTTCCTCATTGATTGTCGGGTTAATTAGTAGCTACATGGAATGCAAGTTTAACCCTGAGACAATGTAAAATCCCCCTTTTTCCCGTTTGAATTGTTCATGATGTGTGTCTTGAAGTGAGCCACAATTTACAAGCCTCAGTCAGTTATTGTGTTGACTCAAATATGTTCATATCACATAATTGGAAGTGAATATAAACCAGTAAAACTCAAAACACTCCCCTTCGTCTTGGAGGTGGAACCAAATGGTACTGATAAACCTTCTGAGCAGTAAATCATCACACGCTGTAGATGTAGACAGATGCTTCCTTTCAGTCTGATGCTTCACCAGTTTTTATCATAGATTCCTGGTCAACTTTCTGAGCAGAAATAAAGTGGGCTTACACATTTTCAGTGCAATATCTATCCAGTATTCTTTTACATTAGGGACTTTGCTAAATAAAAAAACAGACTGGGCTCGTACTCACAGCGCTCGTGTATGGAGCATGAGCATGGAGCATGGTTTCAGCATATTGCTGGTGTTTCCCTCCTGACTGGAAACTCATTTAATACTCAATGAGAAATGCAGTTTTTCCTGATGAAATTGCACATGCTACACGTTCCTGGAAGCATGGTGCAGGATTTTATCATAGCGTTGTGTTCTTTGTGTTCAATCTTCTCCACAAAGCTCTGCATGCATCATGCTCTGTGACTGTCATCTTTCTTCGTCTGTTTTATTCAGAACACCAGAAAGTTTTGTCCTCAGTTGTATCAGTCACATGTTCATTTAGTGCGCGTCACTCAAGTTCAGTTTGCTCATTAGCGACAGAAAAGCCAGCGAGTGTTCCCATGACTGCTCAGTCATAGGTCTCACTTTCTGAAGAGTGCACACCGATGCCACAGGACTGTTTAATGCACTGTGACGCTCCTAACAGGACATGGCCCATTTTTTTACGTGACATAAAGGAGGAGCTGACAGGGTCAACAGCCAGTGCTAAAACCATTGGCCTTTATCATTCTGAAAAATAATCAAATGAGTTATCTATGTGAAAAGAAGATGGAGGAGTGAAACTCAAAGAGGCTCAGCTCGGTGAAAAATGGTAACTGTTTTGTTAGCCTGACCTTTGTTTGGAGCAAACAGATTTAAAGGCGACACAAAAGGAAAGGCAGCGACAGGCAACAGCTGATGGAGGACGGGTGAGGAGAGGGGACATGCTTGGGGGGCTCCATGGAGAAACAGCTGAATGGTCACAACCGAAATGTGTGTACATATCCTGCGTGAAATAAGAGTCCACACACACTCTCAAGCACACACACACACACACACACACGCATGATTGCTCCTCCCTAGCCTCACTCTGTGTATCAGCCTCCATCCAGGGCAGAGTGGAGAACAGACCAGGACCAGCACTATGAAGAAAGGGGGTTGCAGCGACCAGAGTCCCCACAAAGTTGGGGCTCCGTGCTGCATGTCTGCCAGTATTTATGGCAGCGGAGAGAAGAGGAAGAAGGTACCATCCCTTCCAGGGGTCCCTATCGTGGGGCTGATGTTAATGGCCATCTTCCCTCTCGGAGCAAGCATCAAACAAAGTGTCCCCAGAGTCACACTCAGCCACAGAGGTAAGAAATGTGACAGAAACCAGTCGTTGTTATGATTTCTGGTATTCGTGGTGTGTTCATGTCAATGTGTCATATTTACTCCATCCGTTTCTTCTCTTGTGACTTTTTGCACACACCCCAGGAAAAGTCATAACAGAAGATTAAGACTCTGATGTGGATCACAGCTTTGCTTCTGGGCCAAATAATGTAATATGTACATGGATGTGAGACATTACACACTATCCTAATCTTACCTTAACCTGAAGTCAAGTTTATGTTTTAGTTCTGTGCGGATGATGAAGTTTATTGTTTATACAAAGAGTTCCTATATGCCGCATAAAGAACTTGCTTTTCTTGGAGTATATCTTAGCCAATCCTGGCGATGTGCACCATTCCCATGTGTTTAGTTTTATGTCATCTAAGTCTGTTTGCGCTGTGCCACCAGGGTAAAGTTAAATTATTGCTCCATTTTCTTTACTTCAGTGCAAATGTTACTTCAAAGTCTCCAGCTCTCGTGCAATGTATCAGCTACAGAAACCACACAAATGAACTTCAGTCTTGCTCCATAAACTCAAATCCCCACTGCGACCTAAACATAAACTCACGCTGACTTCAACCAAAAGCCTCTTCTGCCCTCTTCCAAAGCCCTGAATGGCTGCGAATAGATTCATGTTTATGTCCCTTGTGTCCAACATAAATATAAGTAAGTGGCTGCAAGAAAAATCATTGTATGAGACAGTGTTTACTCAGTAGTTAGTCAAGTATTTAGGTCTCTTTTCAACTTTGTGCCAAGTCAATATGATTGGAATTTGTCAGGGCCGTGTGGCTGAGACTAGCACATTTTATGATATTCTGTCAGACTGTGTGCCTTGACAGTGAATATCCAAGTATATGCACAGTTTACCTAGTAGCATGTCCACACAGGAGAACGCACGTCTGCAGCGGGTCCTTTCAGATCTCAAAGAACGAGCTGTTTTTTGCCATCTCAGTCAAAACTACTGAAGCAAAGATGAATCAATCAAAACCAGAATTACCTCCAACCCAGTGCATCCATCAGGCACAGATCTTATCATATCATAAGACACGTTTCATACGCCACAGCACCCAGCAGTGATCACTCCTCAAACATCACGTCACTCTCCTGTGAAACAGCACAGCGTCAGTGAGTGAAGGGGGAGAGATCAAAGTCAGATCATCACTGATCTACTGAGCACCTCCAAAACAACCCGTTGCAGACTTTTACTCTGGAAAAAACATCTTTCGGCTTTCCTGATCATGAAATCCTGAAGTTCCCATTCAGAACAGAGATGGTCACCAAGCAGTTTTTTGCAAACATAATGTGATATATGGTACACACTTAGATCTCTGTACAGAATAATTACCGATATATCTGTTCATGCTCCCATTTCACTGTTTCTTTTCATTTAGCGATCTAATTAAACAGCAGATGTGTTGTTTGTCAAAACTTTCTTCAAAACATCTTCTTCTGCTGCGTAGTCTAAAAGCAGCTTGCTTGTGTCCTCCTGAAATAAATGTGTGGATGAGAGAGCTTCAGATTTCCTGCAGAGGACAGAATTGAGAGCTGTTGACAGGCGAGAGCTCTCGTCTTTACAGAGGTGTGGTGCGCTATGCTGAGCAGCATCAGCCAACCAGGCATCTCAATGGACTCATAGCTGAGTGTGTGTACCGAACAGATTAGCGTTAGCCAGCGCTAGCACCCCTAATCTCCCGGTGAGGTTTAGTCTGCCTGTGAGCCCTGTGTGTGTGTGCGTGGAGGCGAAAGATATGAATGTGTGTGTGAGGGGGGGCGGTATTAGCAGGATTGCATGGTCTGGAGGGGGCCCAGAAGTTCAAATATTGAAGGGTGGTAACCTCTCCAATCCTTCACACCAAGAGGGTAATCACAGTGTCAATCCTCGGTGACTCCCACAGGACTCCTCTGCATTCAGCTTGTATTTATTCAAGACATGTTGCTATACTGGCACACTGAAAAGTGGCTGACGGTAGGAGAGCGTTCCTAACATCAGGGAGCTCAGGAACAGCTTGAACAATGTAGTCTGTGTTCAGCTCTCAGCTGTCAAAACCAGGAGCTGAAACGAAGCCTGTGTGCACATTATTGTATTTTTATAACTTCTTACTACAATACATACTGTACATTGTGTACAGTATGTATTGTAGTAAGATAAGTTATAACATATGTATATGTATATATGTATGTATGTGTGTGTACCAGTATAGAGTACCAGAGTACTCTGTACTGTGTATGTACATATACATGTATATATCATAAGGTATAAAGTTACAGGAAGCTATATAATCATCTAATGGATGAGCAGCTCCACCTGCTGCTGTCCTCATGATCTAATCTCATTCTGAACTCGCACAGGCTTATCCTTCAACTAGAGATAATGATTATGCTCATGCCAGGAAAGTAAATTTGTCATCTGCTTTGTTGCAAAGCAGTTGGGAGAACCTCGGAGACATCTCTGTGGCCAGTGCATGACATACACCTGCACTATAGAAATATTTGACTTGTATCTTCATCTAGTCAGATGTGTTACACAGGCGTTGACCTCCAAAGCATTAGTTGAGACCAGGTATTTCTTATGAAGAAATCAAGGGACTGTATATGAGAAAAGAAATATAGGGATTTAAAACACAGTCCTTCTGTATATATAACTGGTAATATATATGTATTACCAGAAAAAACACACATATGTAAGAGGCAGTCTGTATTTCTTCTAGTTTGAAAAAAGTTTTCCTATAGCTGCTGCAGCAAAGGCGTAATTGCAAACTGTAACTTCTTCACAGCGCCCTCCTCAGGCTCAAATTAAACAAGAACCAACCTGCCTTTGTATTTTACACAGGTATATAAGACGTACACCACTGAAATGGAAAAGCCTTGACTGCACTTTAAATCACTTTAGTCGCTTTAAAGCAAAGTAATACATCTCGTGTGTGTGTGTGTGTGTCCCTATCTCTCTGTCTCACACACACAGAGCTGCTGCACGCTGGCAGTGTATCTTTATTCTTGGGACCGTCTGATGGCCTCCACTCCCACTCGCTGCTGCTTGATGAAGAGAGAGGTCGCGTGCTGCTCGGAGCCAGAGATCACATCTACCTGCTTGACCCCGACAATCTGACCAGAGGTCCCAGAAAGGTACGCTCTGGAGGGAAGTTTAGTATCTGGATGAGCATGCGAAGAAGAAGAAGGTGCGTCAGTGGATGGAGTTATATCAGTACAACAAATAAACAGATAGACAGTTTATCCCATTTGAGTTGAGTGACGGTGAGTGGGGATTATCACGGCCCTGTTCAGTCCAACCTTCAGACATACGGACTCCTGGGTGTGGGCGTGTAACATAAATCAGAGTCATTGTCATTATCTCCCTGTGACACTCAATCCATGACGTGCCCTTAAGTGGAATGATGTTTTCTTTTTATTACTGTGTTGCTAATCAGGAATGCACTCAGCCGTTTCAGGGAATGGCTCACCTTTCTGTTGACAGCTCAGTCACAGAGTGTCTGTCTGGTCAGAGATACACACCAAATACACACCACAATATATATATACCATGCACAAGCACACACATGCATTTGGAGGGTTACCGTATGTTCACGTTTGCAGCTGTGAGTGTGTGTTTATGCAGCTGAAGTTGATCTGCAAATGGGAAGACCGTGTGTTTATTTGATCGCTATCAGCTTGTTTTAACTCTTAGTCCTGCTCTCAGTGTTACCTCTCTGTTGCCACTCTGGTCACTGACACTGATGCTTGAAAGATACGTTTACAACAGTCGAGCTGTGTGGGCTTTTTGGGACAGACACACAAACCTGATGTCCATCAGTTCATGGACACACTCACCTGTAATGGGGTATATGGACACTTACACACAGCTGCCAACAACCCTTCGCCGTGATTTTACCTTTTCTCGTAATGAGTGGTTCCAAACATGTTGACACCGTTCGTAACCTTCCTCTTGCACCGTGGTAAATTAAGCCACCGACCTTTTTACGGAACCCAATTCAAACCCTTTCATAGGCTGCACTGTGACTGTAATCTGTCGTCCAATCGTGTTCTTTTTGAATTCCTCAGTGGCGTGTTACAATTTGGAATCATGAGATGTTCTAATATCTGCTGAGGTGTGCTTGCACGCGTGTCTCGGTGCTGCCGAACCATGAACAAGTTTAGCGATAGCTCGTCTTGGTGGAATCTAGGAGAAGTAACGCGCTAAGCACATAAGCCTGTTATAACACATGTGTGAACATGGTGGCTCCATTGAAGGGAAACTGTATGTTGTATGACCGTTGCTCCTTGATATCAGCTGTTCTAATAAGTCATATACTACTGAATACAAAGTATAGTGCATTAAGGTTAAAGAAAAGGAAAGTAAAAAAGGAAAGGATGGAAGCCTTGGTCCCGCAGAGGTGATAGTGAGTTAGTGTAACGTTCACGTTAAAGGGCCCAGAGACATCAGAGACCTGACAAATTGCTCAAAGTATAATTTATTTGCCTGTAGATACACTGGCCGGTCCCCCAGGAACGCGTGGACATGTGCAAACTGGCCGGTAAAAATGCAAATGTAAGTGCTTCTAAACAAGATCATAAAAGTTGCCATTGTTTGCTGTATTTTTTCAAATTTATTTAGACTTTCACAGTTCATCCTGTGTTTTAGTTCTTTTTTTCCTGTTCTTCTTGCAGGTGGAGTGTGCTAACTTTGTGCGGGTCCTTCACAACTACAACCTAACACATGTGTACGCCTGTGGGACGGGGGCTTTCCACCCCACCTGCGCTTTCATAGAAATCACTGGACACAGACAGGTAAAACAGTAAATGTGCAACAATCAGTTCTAGAATAATGTCAATCCTCGTTTCGTCACCTCGTGCCTCAGGACGGTGTGTTCCACCTGCTGTCCGCTACAGTGGAGTCGGGCAGATTGAAATGTCCTTTTGATCCCCTGCAGCCGTTTACCTCAGTCCTCACTGGTAAGTCATGCAGTCCTCCAGCCGTCCTCTGCCCGCTGCATGTCCCCTGTACCAGATTTATGTAGGGGTAGATGATGGACCTTTCAAAAAGGTCTTTTCTATCCTTCGGTTTCTTCCTGAAATTTCAAACTTTGATCATAGACATGGTGAAACCCAAAAGTAAGATCCTAATTGAAATGATAAAAATAAAGCATAAAAATGTTGGTCTGTTCCAATTTAGTGTCAGCATATTGTCATAACTGTCTGAATTCTGTAATTGATCCAGACCAGTATCTGTACGTGGGAACGGCATCAGACTTCTTGGGCAAAGACACAACGTTCACACGCTCCCTCGGCCCACCGCCAGACCAGCACTACATACGCACGGATATCTCGGAGGACTATTGGATCAATGGTACACACATGCTTGCACAGATTCACATTAACACGCTGAGCGCATTCAAAACTTGTTATTGCGTTCCCTCCAAAAACGTCCAACCTGATACAAAGAGCCCCTGTGTGCCCTCTGGATGGTTATTGGCATTCCAGTGTGGAGGAAACAGCCCACTTATTCATTTAGCGAGACCTTTTATATGAATGCCATCACTGAGCAGGGACCACACCTACTAGGGAATTTACACACAAAGTTGCCACAAAGTTCACGGCGCTTGTCACATGGCCACTCATAGCCGTACAGAAATACACATCCGGACATGCAGGGTCATCAGTGAGGTTGGTTTGAGCTCTCTGCATCCAGCTCCAGTCTGGAGTATATTACAGAACCTGATAGCTTGTTTTGTGTCAACAGTTGTCACCAGGATCTACGTCTTTACACAAGGTCTCTGCATTTCACAACCGCAAAGATGTTTGGAGTAATTATGTCTCCTCATTCGCTGTGTATACATCAGAGAGAAAGAGCGTATCATCATTTCACTGAATGTCTCTCCCTGGGAGCCAGAGGAGTGTCGACGCTGCAGCGACTAACAGCGACCTTCTGTTGAGTGTATTTAGCAGTCATACATTAAGTTATTCCAGTCGGGGAATCACTCTGGGGTGTTTGGCTCAGCGTCTGTGGCTGAGCTAATGTTGATGTAATGTCACTGCAACACTTCATCCTTCAGACAAGGTCGCCCTGAATTAGGACACTGATGGCAGCATGCTGCTGTTAGGCTCCTTTTCTCCTGCAGCTGTCTGCCTGTCCAGTTTTACGCTATTAAAATACAATGCTTGGACTTCCGTTTCAATTCAACTTTATTTGCACATAGTTTTTACAGCCAGCATGTCCTTAGATCTTCACTAAGATTGAGGAAAAACCCCAAACGGGCAAAATAACGGATGAAACCTCAGGGAGAGCTCCACAAAAAGGAACGGACAGACCAGTGATAGATGTACAGGACAAAGAGAAGCAGACTATGACTTCAGAGAATAGTCCAACAGACAGGATAAAGCCAGCAAATCAGACTGAAGTAAGGACTCTGAATCAACACACCTTTCATAAAGTATCTGAGTATACGAGTCAATTACTCTTCATGTGAACAACGCTGATCCTGGGTGTTCCAGTTAAAGGATTATCTATTTGCCCCGCTGACACATAACATATACAATCGCACAGACTGGAAATCATAAGGAAGTAAACAAAACTGCTTTTAAACTAACATAAATTTTCAAGCAATCGCTGTATTTGTCCGCATTAGAAACTGCATGACAAGTTTCAGATTTATGTGCCACCCAAGTGTAAGCTCATTGACTGGAAAGCTTCAAATAAATCACACCAATGTGCAGCACAAGAGTGAGATGTGTCAGCTGCTGAGCACAGCGCTAATGCCTCTCAAGGCCGTGTCACATGACTCAGCTATTACCTGACTGTTAACGTGCTGTCTTCCTCCCTGTGTCCGTAGAGGCCAAGTTCATATCGGCTCATCCCATTGCAGACACCTACAATCCGGATGATGACAAGATATACTTTTTCTTCCGCGAGTTGTCCTGGGAAAGCAATGACAAGAGCATCTTGTCCCGTGTAGCCCGTGTGTGCAAGGTGAGATACTGAGGTATTATATGAATACGTAAGGATAGACTCTGCATCAGTGTTACTAATAATGTTAAAGAGAGCAAATGTAGGTCAGACACCGTGGACAGTAGAAGTGCACTGAATGTGACAGAGTCTCATGGAACAATAACTCCGACAGAGATCTGAGTGGATTTGCATCCATGTGCCGACCAATACGGAGGTATTTTATGGGTCGCACATAGAGGCCCTATGATATATTCCTCGTCTGAAGCTGCAGTCACGTGGAGTAAATCATAGTTTTTAACCTCTTATTGCTCCGATGACGGTGCATTCAAAGTGTTTCCCTCAGGTCAATGGAGCTCTTCCCATTTCATGTTCTGTCAGTTCACTGAACAAAGAAATAGTACTTAAAAGTACAAGTAGTAAAGTAGTAGTATCTTTTTGGGGCTTCATTGAGTTTTAATTTGATTGTCTCAAACCTTTGTTTTCTGTCCGCAGCAAGTGACAGTAAGTGTAAATATCAAATATCAGAGCGCTTAAGTCGTACTAACACACTGTCCCACTTCATGTTCAGAGTTAAACTGAGGTGTTACTGAGGTGTAGTTTGTCCCTGCTGATCTCTAAGCTGTGACATATATCATACACATATCAGCCCTCAGTCTGACACCGATTTATTATTGTTTTTTTTTTTCCTATCATCTTAAATGCCCAAATGGCAGCCGTCCATTCAACAGTTGGCTGTTAGCATTTGAAGGTCTGCTGCTACATTCTTTGAGAAACGCTCAGTGTATTTATGACCTGAGAGTGAGCTGTAAGCCATTCTCCTGGATTACAGCTCTCTGTTTTTTCTTTCTTCCTCAGCTGTCCTGAGCATGTTCTGTGTCTGTTAGTTTTATGTGTGTGGACAGAATGAATGTGGGCCACTTGAAGCCTCTTTGAATTTTAGCGACATTGTCAAACATCCTCATCAAACGCTTACCTGGTCTGTATCTTGAAAGGGGTGTTTTAATGTGTTAAGTTATAATCGTTAGTTATGGAACAGCACAGGCCAAGTTTAATAGGAACGTTTTCTGTGTGTTACAAGGACGCATATTTGACTGAAGAGGAATCAATGGAGGCTATTTTCCCAACATGCATCTCTCTCCTTCTTCTCCATCTTCCATTCATTGTATTTGCCCACCTGTTTGTTTTTCCAATCACAGCAGGAAATTGGAGTTGTGTGTGTTCTATCTGCCCATTGGACAGATAAGAGTCAGACAGTGGTTTTAGTCCAGTCGTGGTTAGATCGCTGTCATTTGTTTTGTTCCCATGTCTGTGGTTGTTCCAGAATGATGTGGGTGGGCTGAGGAGTCTGACCAACAAATGGACAACATTCCTCAAAGCCAGACTGGTGTGCTCCATCCCTGGGCCAGATGGAGTGGACACACACTTTGACGAGCTTCGTAAGATGGCGTCTTCATTTTGTCAAATGAAACATGATGGCAAACGATAACACAGTCTATATTTGGGGGTCAGGGTTAGCTATTTAATTACTATCATGTCTCACTTACAGGTTATTTAAAACTATTTCTTATAACATGTATCTGTTTCCCAACTCTGCTTTACAACCTGATTGACGACATAAAACAGCTTTGACCTGTGTGTCCCTGTCAAAGTCAACAGCCGGGATTATCTGTCCAACTCTTTCTTGAAATTTCCACAAAGTTGACTTTGCAAACTGCAGTGGACATAGCTGAACTTTGCCTGACGGTCCCATAGATACTGGTGTGGTGGGGTTCCTCCCCACTGCTCTCTGACACTGAAGTAGCTACAGCGCCCTCTTCTGGGCTCCGACTTGACCTAGGACTTTATTACGGCAAATTTTCATCTGCACAAAAGAAAAGCCCTTATTTTTTTTTAGCTTGATTTCTCCTCCTTTTTGCTCGTAGAGGACATCTTCATGCTTTCCACCAGAGATGACAAAAACCCGATGGTATATGCCGTCTTCACCACCTCCAGGTGTGTCCATAATTAATCATGTAAACAGCAACCCTTGTTCTTGCTTTAACCTGAGCTCCTGTTCATCTGTCTCTCCCTTCAGCTCCATTTTCCGGGGCTCAGCTGTGTGTGTGTACAGCATGGCCGACATAAGGGCCGTGTTTAATGGACCTTACGCTCACAAGGAGGGGCCCGACCACAGATGGGTAGAATATGAGGGAAGGATACCGTATCCACGTCCTGGAACGGTGTGTAGGACACAGATGATGAATAAAATCCTCAGCTCACATGCTAATTAGAGAATAATAAACCTCATGCAGTTGAATTGCTGGATTCAAGGTGAAATGTTGAAAATGCTGTAGGGTATGTGTAATCACATCTGTACATGCAACCTAATTAGACGTAACCTTGAACTTTAGCTTGTATTAAGATTCTTGTCTCATTTAGTTTAATCAACAGGAGATGTGTAATGAGTATGAGCTTCAGGTACAGCTGACTCACTCTATTTGGAATGCCGAGGAATAGAAAGTAAGAACGCAAATATCAAACACATGTTGCAGATGTGCTTTGGCTGCTGATGTTCTTCATTCAGCCATCAGAGGGCGACATACATCAATAAATTGTTTGACAGAAACATGTCACAAATCATCAAACATGTTTTCTGTTCCGTTGTAGTGTCCCAGCAAGACGTACGATCCAAGGATCAAGACCACCAAAGACTTTCCCGATGAGGTCGTCAGTTTTATCCGTTTCCACCCTCTGATGTTTCGCTCTGTCTACCCCCTGACTGGCCAGCCTGTGTTCACACGCATCCACGTGGACTACACCCTGACTCAGATTGTAGTGGACAGAGTTTTGGCAGAAGATGGACAATATGAAGTTATGTTCTTGGGAACAGGTGAGTCGCACACGTAGTTCCATTCCATTCATGATAGAATTGGAAAGAAATGAATGATGCTGCTGTTTACCACAGATGCTGGCTCAATTCTGAAGGTGGTGAGCATCACACAAGATAACTGGTCAACAGAAGAAGTGGTGCTTGAGGAGCTTCACGTGTTCCAGGTTTGAAAAGCAGCACGTCCATATATCTGATGAGCAAAACTCACCATTTATCGACAAACCAAGCAGATTTTTTATTTTTTAGTTCTAAAATGTATTTGTTTTAAACTCTTTCAGGCTCCCAGTCCCATTCTTACTATGGAGATATCTTCAAAACAGGTGTGATCTTGTTAGAATCCACTTCATTGTCATGCTCATTCCTGTTTCTTCTTTGACTTCATCTTTCATTCACACCAGATGCATTCAGTGTGGAGCACCAGGGCAGATGTCTAATGAACAAACAATATGTCAGCTATGAATAGAACTATCTGTTCTCTTCTTATCTGCTGGTTCATCACATATCTTCTTACTGTATGTACATGTGACTGCCAACCTGCACGTTCCCTCCCAGCATCTGACTGACTGAAGACAGATTTAATCTGTTTTCCACTCTGCCGTTGTCTGCATTTCATTCCAGCTGCTGCTTCGGCTTCATTATTTAAGGGTCAGGAGCTTCAGTACACACTTCAGTCCTGATCACATCTTCCATTAATCTCCAGCAGCATCTGACCCGTGTGTGTGTGTGTGTGTTGCCAGCAGAGGAATCTCTTGAGATGAGCAGACCTTCAGAAGCACTGACTGAAAATGATACAGATCTCCGTTGTGTTTTAATATAAGACACACACCATTTTATACCCCCGACTCTCTTCTTTGTGAGCACAATGAATCCCCTGCATCTTGTGTTTCTTTACAGCAACAGCTGTACGTGGGGTCCGCCGAGGGGCTTGCCCAGGTTTCCCTCAGCAGATGTCACCTGTATGGCCAAGCCTGTGCTGAATGCTGCCTGGCCCGAGACCCTTACTGTGCCTGGGACGGACATACGTGTTCTCGATACATGCCAGCATCAAAAAGGTGCTACGTTTTTTTTTATCTCTGTAGTGGTCACAATGTACTCTAAAGCATTAACCCGACATCTGATTTCTTTCTTTGTGCTGCTGCTGCGTGTGGTAGTATTTGCCTAAGTTATGAAGTATAATGCACATCAATTTTATCCCAGGTGCGTCCCAGGAAATTCGTTCTTTCTATTAGAATCAGAATCAAAATCAGAAAAGCTTTTATTGCACGGTATATACGGTACATACCTATAATGTAGCTACATGTAACATAAATCGAAGGTTAGAAACTCTTAGTATAAACACGACACACAAATGTAAAGATACAATTTGAATAAAAAAGGTAGAATAAAGCTTAAAAATAAAATAAAATATATTAAAATATAAAATATATACCAATGGAATAAAATGCAATAATTACAGTACTATATACGAGGAATGGGGATGGTCCAGCTCCCATCTGTAAGCAGATTCATCTTCATCAGACATGAGTCCAGTGAGGTTGGTGCTGTCCGCAAACGTCTTTGACTGATTGGTGGCTGGAGGTGCAGTTGCTAGTGTACAGGGAGAGAACAGAGGAGAAAGAACGCAGCCCTGAGGGGATCCACTGCTGATGGTCCAGGAGACATGTGGATGTGCTTCACCATCCCTACATGCTGCTTCCTGTCAGACAGGAAGTCAGTGATCCACCTGCAGATGGAGTCGGGCACACACAGCTGGGAAAGCTTATCCTCCAGTAGAGCTGGGATGACAAAGTCCACAAAGAGGATCCTGGTGTAGGTTCCTGTGGAGTCCAGATGCAACAGACCTGTTGGCTGTGCAGGTGAACTGCAGGGGGTCGCTCAAATCCACCATCAGGGTTTGTCAAACTCACCCTGGTACGTGTTGGCTCACACCAGTCCTCACAGAAGCTGGTGTATGACGTCACACAGCCTCTGTGCACTTGTCCAGACTGGCTGTGCCCGTCCAGAAAACATCCCAATCAGTGCGGTCCAAACATGTCTGTAGATGTCCTGAGGACTTCCTCACCACATCAGGTCTTGTTAAATATATACGTTGCCATTTAATGTTGGAATGTATGCACTACAAGAACCTGCAAGAAAGGCGCCGCTTTCAAGTGACCCTCAGCTGCTGGTCATTTAGAGACTGTCACTGGTCGTTCAAAGATACTGAAAATAGTTTTCATTTTTTCTCCTCTTCAGCATTCTTGGTGCCAGCGAGTCTGTTGAAGTGCTGAGTCATTGATAAGAGCTACAATTCTTCATATGCTGCTGTCATACGAAGTCTTGACTGTGCAGAGCACATACACCTCTGTTCGAGGGTCTCGTATTACTGTTTATAGGAAAGCGGAAGCTCTTTGACAATGTGAGGGCGGGTCGGACTGACAGGATGATGATGAATGAGATGATACATACTGATACAAACAAACTGAAGAACCTGAGCATGGATGCCTCAGGATTCATACAATATGCTAACATAGAACAATAAAGTGAAAATGTAAAATCTAACTGAAACCAAAGCTGTTGAGAAAACCATTAGTATCTCATGTGCTCAGTCATGTGTCAGCACAAACTGAAAACTGCTTTCACACCAAAATATTCAAGAGATGAATGTTATTAATGTTTGTTGTTTGTTGTTCAGGAGAGCCAGGAGACAGGACATTAAGCATGGAGACCCTGCCAATCAGTGCTGGGACACAGACGACGGTACCTAGACTTTGTTTTACTCACAAGAACATCTGTCCACAAAGTACAGAATCACCAATGAAGCTATAAAGCAGAAATGAGATTGTTGGAACAATAACGGTCTTATTTCTGCAGGTGTCGGAGGCGGACGGGTAGAAGAAAGGGTTCTCTTTGGGGTGCAACACAACTCCACCTTCCTGGAATGCATCCCCAAATCTCAACAGGCCCAGATCCAGTGGTACCTGCAGAGAAGTGGGTCAGAACGCAGGGAGGAGGTCAGGCACCAACGGCGACATCGTGGAGATCTTTTCACTCACGTTTCTCGTCTTTCACCCTCTCTGAAGTCTGAAGAAGGAGATGTAGTTGGATGAAATCTAGTGTTCTAAAGTTCAGTCATGTGGAACGCTTAGTTGATGGATTCATTCTGCTTTGCTCACAGGTCGGGCTGGACGAGCGTGTCATACACACCAGTCGGGGTCTTTTGATCCGCTCCCTACGAGCCTCTGATGCTGGTATGTACATCTGCGTGGCTCAGGAGCATACCCGCTTCACCCGCACTCTCCTCCGTGTCACGCTGCAGCTCGTCACACATGGACAGCTGGAAGCAAAGCCCAGGCCAAGCGAGGAGCCTCTGGTGGTGCTACGTCACGCCGGGGAACCCCGCCAGCGTTACAAAGACTACCTGAGACTGATGAGCTCCCCTATTATCTCGCTGGAGGAGTACTGTGATTCCCTCTGGCTGGAGAAAAGATCGTCAAGGGCACGTGGGCGAGGGTTGGGAGTCGGCAAATGGAAACACATACAGGAAATGAAGAAGAGCAGAAACCGGAGACACCACAGAGAAGAGTGAGGCAGAAAAACGTGGAGTGAAGGTGAGAAAAACATCACTGTGTGGTGAGGAAGAAGATGTAACTCAGAACTGCAGAAACTGCCGTGACAGATGGACTGTTGAGGAGGGAAAATGTAAGATACTAAAACTAAAGAACTACACAGTTCAAAGCCACTCGTATACAGATACTTTGACATGTAACCCAAGTTGCAACTGTTTGAGATGGTAATTTTCATTTTCTTCTGCTGGTTGATTGATAAATGACTGAACTGTTATGGTTGACTCGTAAGTTACAGCACCACTGTTGATGCAGAAAAGATGTAGAATTCCAATGTTACTTGTAAATAAAACATGTTACACACAGACACACAGATCACAATGCAGTCATGTTGAATTCATGTAAATATTTCTATATATATGTGTACAGGAGTTGCACATGTTCAGAACAATAGTCAGTAGTTGTGTGTGTAACTGCAACATTGATCATGTCGCCTGTTTGTTTGGACTGACAAAGTATTTTTGTACAAATGTTTCACTTGTGGTTCAGTGGTTATTTTGTCCTAAAGTTGTTTAAATAAATGTTTCTGGAGCCAGTGCAGAGCTGAATTGGTAATAATTGCAATACAGGTGCAGTGTTGCATAAACAGCAGCTTGGTTGTAGGTTAATGTTAGCAATAAGTCAAAGTCTGTATTTGCTTAAGAGAGCAAGTGAGTTAAAAGGTCAAAATAAGTTCAGATATAAAACCATGTGATCACGTCAGGCAAATTTCAATTTAGTGATGTTATTTAGTAATTCAGATCAAATTTGACTCAGTGAATCAGCAGCAGAGCATCAGGGGACGAAGTGGAGCTTGTTGTCATGATGCATCTCTTTTATCAGCAGATAATAATAATAGTAATAAACTTTATTTGCATAGGAAAAGTGAAAGTGTTTTATAATAAAAATGATTAAGAGACGGTAAGGATGAAAAAGCAGAAATGAAACATTAAAACACATAAAACCGGTATGATTAAAAGACATTAGAACAGTTTTAAAGAGGTGCAGGCATAAGACAGTTAAAAACAAATACGTTTTAAGCTTTGCCTTAAAAACATTTAAAGTGGCTTCCCTGATGTCTGCAACATTAATAATGATTATATTATGAACATTTCTATGTAGAGTTTGCTCTCCCCGTGTCTGTGTGGGAACTCTCTGGGTACTCCGTCTTCCAGCGTGCTGAGGTTAATTGGTCACTCTACATTGCCCTTAGGTGTGAATGTGTGTGTGAATGGTTGTCTGTCCTTCATGTGGTGACTCATCCAGGGTGCACTCTGCCGTTTGCCCGTTGGATCAGCTCCAGCACAACTGCGACCCGTAATCGTAACAAGTGGAAGATGATGAATGATGGATACATTTAGGCAGTAAGGGGTTCAGAGCTCAAATATGCACTGGAGCTGTGAATGATGCCATTGACAATGACATTGGATGAGGTGTGTGTGACAGCATTGCAGACTTCTTTGTTGCAGACTTCTTCAGCCTGCTGCTGACCTCTGATACCTGTTTACTAACTTTTATCCCACCGACTTCTGTTTGTTGGTCTGACTATTGTATTAATATGATCAGATGAATGAAATGCAAACAAATGTTTTTGTAAACTGACTCAAGGAGAACTCCTGGTGAACGCAGTTTATACTTTTGGCGAATAGATCTGACATGAATTCATATGTCCACTGAAACATTACTAATCAGTGACTGACTTGCGACCTTAATTTTGATATTTGATACTTTAAGCTTTATGCATTAAACAGCAGAGTGGTATAAATGGTAGGTTCCAGTGTGACCAGCCGCTCGTCCACTGTGAGAAAACAGAGTGCAGCTGCATTCCTATGTGTATACATCATGATACTGTGAAATTTCACAGGCAACTTTGTTTTTTACATGTGTTTCAGTCTTACTTTAATCAATAAACATACAACCTGTTTAAAACCAAAAGAAACTTCAGGCAGATTATTATTTCCTTCTTTTCTCTGTACTTTGTTGTGTTTGTACAGACAAGCCCAGTTTTTCTCACTCCGGCCTCCTATTGTTCCAATTCACCTTTGGCACATTAAAGCAGAGTACACCAACAGCGGAGGCGGGACTAAGAGTTAAGCAACTAGTACTCCCAGCCGTACTCCCATTCAAGTCTGTTCCACCATGTTTGCCTCCGTCCTCCTTGTAGTCTGTGTGCTCATTTTAATTATTCAATTAATTTCTTGGAAACCCAAGAACTTTCCACCGGGACCCACTGTCCTGCCGATCGTGGGGAACATCTTGAGCCTGAGCTTACAGAACCCCCTGAATGACTTTGAGAGGGTAAGAAGAACTTTGAATGGTTCTCCTACTGCCTGTAATTCATTGTTCCTTGTGTGCTCAAGGTGTTTTGTGCATCCTCTCCCTCTTAAAGAAAGTCTTGTATTCACTCAATGAAATATCAGTGTCACTGGTCGTTTTGTCATTTGTGGCCAGTTTGCAGGACGTTTTATAGTAGTAAGTCTATGAAAGTATAATGTGTTCTATGAGTTTAGGCTACAGTTACATATGATTGTGCAAGACATTATCAAATGGAAGCCAGTGCACTTTGACTGGTTGCAGCACACTGGTCTTTGTTCACTGAACTCTTCTAAAGCTGCAGACAGTGGTTGGCAATGGACTTTTTGTTCAGTCGCCACATGAACTGCTCTGTTTTAATGGCTCTGAGCGTTTTACTCTTCTTTTGTGGTGAGTCTGTGTGACTGCATGAGTACCTTGACAAGTCAAAACATTCTGTATCACTCTTAGCTGATGTGGTTTATCAGATCAAAGATCACCGAACACACAATCAACCCCAACTCGACAATTTCAAGAAATTTCACACAAATACCTCTGAGGATAAATAATGTAGTGATGAAACACAATATCCAAACATTACCCTTGATACAATGCAACAAAATACCTCTAATCTGTGTGAAATACTGTTTTTTCCAGCTCAGGAAGAAGTACGGTAATGTCTACAGCCTCTACATCGGTCGCAAACCAGCTGTTGTTATCAACGGCCTGCAGGTGATGAAGGAAGCTTTGGTGACAAAGGCCACTGATTTTGCTGGCCGACCCCAAGACCTGTATGTTAACGACACCACGCAGAGGAAAGGTGAGACGCATCATTCATTCAGGATACAGATGACATTAACATGTCTGTTTATATATATGTTTGCACTGGACAGTCCTCGAACCCGCCCACCCCGAGACTTGGGATCAAACCCAAGTGGCTCTAGATTCAACAGGAGAATATTTTAAAGTTCAGAATGTCAGAAATGCGTTTTTGGAGTGGAATCTGGCTCCTGAACCTGAATTGAAGCTTTTTACTGGAAATAATCACTGGCTACTTAAGACGATTCTTCAAGACAACTTGTTCACAGCTTCTGTTCGTTTGTGAATTTTTTTTCATTTTTGTTTTTTTGAATTAGCCATGAGCTCATCCGGTGTCTTCTCTGTGCCACCCTCCGTAGGAGTCATTCTGGCAGATTATGGCACAAGTTGGAGGGAACATCGTCGTTTTGCTCTGATGACTTTGAGGAACTTTGGCCTGGGGAAACAATCTATGGAGGGAAGGATATATGGAGAGCTACAATACGTCATGGATACGCTTGAAAATAGCATTGGTAGGGTTGAGTGTGTGTGTGTCAGTCATCACGTTCACTTTAATCCCTTCAGGTTCCATCACCCATGCATTTGAACTGAACTCTGTTATTATAATGTTTTTTCAGGCAAAAACTTCAGCCCTCAACTTATGTTTCATAATGCCTCCTCCAACATCATCTGCCAGGTTCTGTTTGGGAAACGCTATGACTACAATGACGAGTTCATCAAAGTCATTGTTTCCTGTTTTACTGAGAACGCCAAGCTGGCTAACGGACCATGGGCGATGGTGAGTCGAAGCAGGTTTGTAAGTCTCTGACATGTCAATAAATAGAATTCAACTAAACACAAACATTACAATTCAAATTCATCATATGTTCACAAAAAGTCATGTTAGCCAGCAGGATCTGACGCTGTATTTGGAGTCAAGTGTGTCCTGTATGTGATTCCACAGCTGTACGACTCCTTTCCAATGATCCGTAGCCTCCCGCTGCCCTTCGCTAAGGCCTTTAAGAATGTAGAGGTATGCATAGAGAAAATGTATAGATCTCTTCATATGAGCAAAAACAACTTTGATACAAATTCTGCTTTTTTTTTTCCAGACTTGTCAGAAATATGCAAACCTTTTGCTGACGGAGCACAAGAACACCAGAGTATCTGGGGAACCCCGAGACTTTCTTGACTGCTACCTTGATGAACTGGAAAAGGTGTGTTTTTGTTTGTGTACTTGTGTGCGTGTGTGTCTGTACACAAGCAGGTGAAAAGAATCAAAGAATATAGAAGAGACTTGTACTGTTCCACTTCAGTTCAAAGTTCCTGAAAAAAAGTAATCGATAATGTGTGTGTACACTGACATGTTTAACCTCCGTAGTGTCTGTGTGAGTGTCACATGTATAATTTCAGGCTTGTTGTGAACTGATCTCTCTGCTCTTTTCAGAGAGGCAATGATGGTTCTTCATTTTCAGAGGAACAGCTTCGTATGTACGCTCTAGATATTCACTTTGCTGGAACTGACACCACCTCCAACACCTTGCTGACTGGATTCCTCTACCTGTCAACGCATCCACATGTGCAAGGTGTGACGTGATCAACATCTTGTACACAGTCAGTGTGGGGAAGGTTACTTTGGAAATGTATTAACAATCTACAATATAATAGTAATGTAAATCTAATCAAAATAACGTGTGATTATTTTTTGATCCAAACATTCTCAACCGTATCAAATGCTGAGATGTCAAACTCCTTTCAGAATACTTCATGTACATCAGCTACCGTCATTATTTATAATTCAGATCTAAAATCTGGACAAAAAAACGGGCCCCCAAAATAATAATATTCTTTTTGTAACATAAAGCCTGTGCTTTAGCAGATGTAACTAAAATTGTAGTCATGAATATTTTCATAAATAACTGTCGTTAACTGTACACCTGTTCCATTCCAGTAATGGAACTCGGCCCTTTCAAACACTGACCAAAGCTGACGTGACCGGAGGAGTATTCTTTTCTGCTGTCAATATGTACACATGCAAACATACTGTATTTCTACCTACCATGTATTAGTGGGTAACTTATCCTGTCAGGGAGGGTTTTTTTTGGTTTGTCTGTATTCTGAAGCTATGAAAATGATCTTCCATCAATTTGTTGCTCTTAAACATCACCTGAACCTGTTTGTCTAAGCTGGACAAGGAAAGGGTAATGTAATTAAAAGATATAGATTTATTTGAAATCACCGTTGAGAGCCATTGACCTTAGAGTCAGCACGTACATTACTGGGGCCTGTAGTGGAGGAAGTGTAGATTTTCCTTCTGGTTTACGTTTCACACAATCTCAGTTCTTTATTATGATTTTCTTTCCTTTGCGTGTGATTTGGGAACTTCTCAAGTATTGTTAATAGTATCAAGTTTCAATTCTCGTCTCTGCTAGAGCGCTGTCAGCAGGAGATCGACAGTGTTCTACAAGGAAAGGAACGGGCCAGCTTTGAAGACAGGCACAACATGCCATATGTGCAGGTGAAGAGTTTTTGTTTTATTTCAGGGCTGTGATTGGCATGTTTGTTAGATCGGGGCCCACAGCCTGTTCAAGGCAGACTGCCAGACAGTTTGTCATGGTGGGAGAACATTTCCACTGGCATTTTTATCAAATATAAACAAAAGAGATTGTGAATCGTATCATTGTATTCGGATATTCCTTGTAATCATTGTTTTTAAAACAGTTCTTGTGGTCTGTACCTGCCTGGATACCACTGGCACGTATCCATTTCACAAGTTCATTCTATGCAGCAGAGATTCTGCAGTTTCTGGATGGGGAGTCATATGAAGAACGTTTCCGTCTTACAGGCTGTGATCCATGAGGTGCAGAGAGTGGCCAACACCGTGCCGCTGAGCGTCTTTCACTGTACGACAAAAGACACAGAGCTCATGGGATATTCAATTCCCAAGGTGAGAAACAACTGAACAATGGACACTGAACTAAGGGACAGAAGGATACGGGATTAAAGTTACCGTTACTATTTTCATAATACCCAATGTTCCTTCCAACCTTGTTTTCAAAAGTTTGTAATGAAATCAATCTTCAAGCTCCAAAAGAACCGCAAAAAACCTGCTGAAACTCAAGTGTGGGTTTTTGCCCTGAGAGGCTCAGATTGTTGTTGAGAGAATCAAAGTGTGTGAGAGCTGCTGTTTGAGTGTTTGAAGTCTTTGAGGGGAACACACAAAAGACTATTCATCTTAGCCTGTCAGTGTCAAACAGGCACGTTCAGACAAACTGGTAAACTCCATCTCCAGTTTCTGGTTCCATTCCAGCTCAGAAACTCAGAAACACTTATAACATACATTGACTTGGATAACATACATAAAGCCCTCACTGTGAACTCCTTTGTCTTTATTTTACTTCTTAGGGTACATTAATCATCCCCAATCTGACTTCCACCCTGCAAGAGGAGGGTCAGTGGAAATCCCCACATGAATTCAACCCTGAAAACTTCCTAAATGACCAGGGGGAGTTTGTTAAACCAGAGGCCTTCATGCCTTTCTCTGCAGGTATTAGAGCGCACGGTCTCACTGTGAAGATACATCCACAGATAAGCATGTTTATTTGTGGATCTCATATTTGTGTTTCAGGTCCTCGCATGTGTCTTGGAGAGGGTCTGGCTCGTATGGAGCTCTTCCTCATCACGGTAACGCTGCTGAGGAAGTTTAAGTTCACCTGGCCTGCTGATGCAGGGGAGCCAGACTACACACCAGTCTATGGGGTCACTCTCACTCCCAAACCTTACAGCATGAGGATCCAACTGAGGGAAATGCAGTGAAGTTATATCTGCTCTGCTCCCTTAATGGGAGTCCCTCAAAAAATAAAGGCTCCAGGTGTTGAGCACAGAGGTGTCACCAAAGCAACATATATGGCCATTTGGCAAATATAACTTGTTCTGTCACACCAAAGAATGTAAAGTAGATAAACGTAAGCTGAACCACAATGTGTGGCCCATAAACTGTTGCTATATACAGTGTATGCACTGCATTTATTCCGTGAATTTCTCTGACATGTTTTATTTAATTTGGGTACTGACACTATGACACTAATATACATATGCTGTCATTTCCTTCAAAACTGCATAAAACAAATATCCTTTCTGAACAACTGAGCTGGAGTGTGTTGCTTTGCAGATGTCAGACATAAAGTGCTATGATGAAGTTTCAGATTATTCTGTTTTGATAAATAAACAGAGCTACATACACACAGTAGCTCTGTTTGTACTTTTTGTCGCATTTTGGTGATCCAATCTCTTAAAAGACTCTCGGGTAAAGGGATGTGAGAGCATCTTCGAGGATGAAATGAATTAGCAAGAAAGAAGAAGAAGAAGAAGATAGAATAACTCTAGAAGAAATAACTCTTGAGAACCTGTGTTGGGACTGAGACGTTGAGCTTTTGATACAAACAAACACGCAAACAAACTTTTCAAGGAGCCACTCAGGTCAATGGGCTGTGCAGGATACATATTTCATGAATTGTATTCAATATATAATCCGGTAGAATAATATTATATATAATGGGATATATATTCCCTATATATATCTATATATTTATATATCTATATCTATACACACACACACACACACTACACACTACCGTTCAAAAATTTGGGGTCACTTAGAAATGTCCTCCTTTTTGAAAGAAAAGCTTTTTTTTTTCAATGACGACAACGTTAAATGAATCAGACTGGTCTAGACATGTGGTCAATGACTATTCTAAGCTGTGAACATCTGATTTTAATGGAATATCTACCTACACCTACAGAGGCCTTTTCCACCAACCATCACTCCTGTGTGCTAATGCTACGTTTTGTTAGCTAATCATGTTAAAAGGTGAATGGTGTTGTTTGCACACATGAAAACTGTTGATTAGAGAAGCTACAAAACTGTAATTGTCTGGATGACTCCAAACTTTTGAACGGTAGTGTATATAATACAATCAAATAAATCATGTGAGTGATGAGAATCTATTTAATTTCCAGTCTTCTAAAAGCAGAAATGTGACTGAAAAAAACTAAAGCTTGATCCTGCAAACTCCAAACTAGTCAGTTCTGAACTGAAGAAGCTTCTCAGAAGTGGCTTACCTTCTTTATGCAAACTGCATGAACAGTTGCCTATGAATTAACCTAGCATGGCTGGAGAATGACCGATGAGGAGTGTCTTCATTCAGTGACTAATACTGCGATTAGTTTACTTGTGTTTGTCCATGAAACTTGTGGAGAGCACATGTTTAACATCTTTGATTGGATCACATGACTGTGCAAAGGTTGAGTGTTAAACACATACTGTATAAGGGCAGATGCAGTCGGGCTGAACAGAGTGTGGTGACCAGCTTCATTATGTTCGCTTCTGTCGCTCTGCTCCTGGTGGTTGCTCTGCTCTTCCTCCTGCTCTTTAAGGCCAACAGGCCTAAAAATTTCCCTCCTGGCCCTCGATGTGTTCCCATCTTTGGAAACCTGTTGCAGCTCAATCTGGAGAATCCCCTTGCAGATCTGGAGAGGGTAAAAACTTCATGAATATTTGCACATTAAGTCGATTTATTTCGTGGGTGACGTGTCCTTTTTACTTGAACCTTACAGTTGCTGATTCCACTGATTATGAGTCATGCAGTGTCGCAGTTATAACTCATGCTATTTTTGACCCTAGCTGGCCAAACGCTATGGCAACGTCTACAGTCTGTTCATTGGGAACAATCCTACAGTTGTTATCAACGGCATTCAGGCTTTGAAAGAAGCTTTAGTCACCAAAGCTGGTGACTTCTCTGGAAGACCACAGGACATGATGGTCAATCACGCAGTTAAAGTGAAAGGTACAGAGTTTTTTTTTACATGTGACTTTCTTTGTGCATCATAGAAATTCTTGCTGGTGAAGGTGTACTGTCATTTGACTCGTTATCCAGGATCATACATATTTATTTATCTGATTAATTTCCATAGATATCATCTGTGAGGGAAATCCTTCAGAAGCAAAAAAGAAGAAAAACTATAGTCAGGGAAAAAATACACTATTTTAAAAGAAGGTTGACAATATAATTACTTACTTAAATGTAATCTAGTAATCCTACAGTTCCAGAGTCTGTATGTGTGTGTTGAGGTTTTACTGAGATGCTGAGGGTCACTGTGTCAAAGTGGCATGAAAGATGTGTGTGAATAACTATGTATTGGCACGTATATGTAGGTACCATACACCATAATCCAACTGAGTTGTCTTAAACTGCAAAATAAAAAGAATAAGAACAACAAAAGACCAGGACTGGTAGTTGGATGGGATGGTTGGACAAGAAGGAGCAACACTTCCCTCCTGAACTTTCACAGTTGAGATGCCCATGAGCACAGCACCCAGCCCCAACTTGTCCCTGCTTGTTGCTCCGGGTGCTGCAAAAACACTCAGTGACAACGCTGTTAAATGCTACTCTGCCTCTTTGCTCTGCCACACAGCCCACGCTCCAGGAGTGATTCTTGCAGATTATAGTCCTGGCTGGAGGGAGCAGCGACGCTTCGGTCTGATGACTCTGAGAAACTTTGGTCTGGGGAAACAGTCCATGGAGCAGAGGATTATGGGAGAGATACGCCGCATTATAAACATGCTGGAGCAGACTGTTGGTATATGTCCAAGTAGGATGCAGGGTTGTTGTGTGGATGAATGCTGCTGAAAGACCAGGGATTAAACAATGAAATATATTGATTACCCTTCATATAGTTTGGTTATTTTCAACAACATGTTTTTCTTTCCAGGTAACACCATGGATCCTCACCTGATGTTCCACCACGCAGCCTCCAACGTCATCTGTCAAGTTCTGTTTGCTCGACGCTTTGACTATGAAGACGAGTTTATGAAGTTTTTCGTTTACCTTTTTCATCAGACCTCCAAAATAATCAATGGTCGTTGGGGTATGGTGAGTGACATTCTGCTTCCTGAAAACCTGTGTCAGGTTCCTGATCAGCCATATTGGTCATGCACATTTAGATATTTGAAATTTGGATGAATCCGTCAGTCCTTTGTCAATAAAACAAAATCTAAATGTAAAATGTATGCTTGTGTTGTCTTTCCCAGTAGAACTTACTTAGGTTCAGTTTGCAGCTCATCCAAGATCCAGTGAAGCTGACTTTGAACTGAACTACTTCTTTTTGCTCATACAGATTTATGACTCCATTCCCATGGTAAGGAACCTGCCTCTGCCCTTCCAGAAGGCCTTTAAAATGTTCAAGGTAAGTCATCTGAAATCACTCACACAATCATAAACCAAGAAACAAACATTTTGTTCCTCCTAATGCATGATCCAGAGATGATCCAGGGTGAACATTCCTGTCTAACATCATTCTAAAATAAAATGTTTATCTCAAATTGTTTAGAATATAAGAGGAGTCAATCTAAAGAAAGGAAAATGTGACATGACTGAGTTGATCTAATTTTAAAAGTAATTACCATTCCTGGGGATAGGAAATGCACCAGATGTTAACTACAAGCCGCTAAAATGTGACGTGACCATGAACCTTTTTGCAGGCTGCACATGAAAGACATTTGGAGGTGCTAGCTGACTTGAAACAGACCAGAGTTCCTGGGAAACCGCAACATTTCATCGACTGTTACCTGGATGAACTGGATAAGGTGTGGAAGTGCTGCGAACCAGGATGACTAAGTGAACTGAGTGAGGTGATAATGAGGAATATACATAGATATATATATTTACAATATATCACTTTTTTGTTTGCTCTCACAGAGGCAACATGATGACTCATCATTTTCTGAGGACCAACTTTGTGCATTTCTTTTGGATCTTCACTTCGCTGGGACGGACACAACCGCGAACACCCTGCTGGCGGCGTTCCTCTACCTAATGACTCATCCACACGTACAGGGTAAATCTCTAGCTGTATCCTTCTTCCCCGCAATGGATTGACACGAAACACATTTTATCCTCAAGGTTAAATGAAGTGTTTCTGATTCTGTTCATGTTTATTTCGATTCATACTTTGTACTGTTTCGTTAACTGTGTACTGCCGACGTCTGTGTGTTCCTCAGAGCGCTGTCAGCACGAGATCGACAAAGTTCTGGATGGGAAGGATCAAGCCAGCTTTGAGGACCGACACCAGATGCCCTACTTACAAGTATACTGCTCACTGGGTTGTAGGCTAATTGTGTGTATGTGTACGGTTCGTGTTACAGTAACAGTGTAACAGTGGCCGTTCTGTTGCAGGCTGTCATTCATGAGACACAGAGGATGGCGAACACTGTTCCTCTCAGTGTTTTCCACTGCACCACTAAAAACACAGAGCTCATGGGCTACTCCATACCCAAGGTAGAGTATATACTCATGGTATTGGCACAGCTGTGTGAGGACCATTAAAATATAAAATCTAGTACTAGTATAATTTATTGTGCAGTTCATTTAATGACTGACTTTTTTCTTATATTATATTTCTCTGGGGTTGGAAAGGAACGAGGTATTTGTGTTACATTATGTCACATCATGTCCTTCGAATGGCTTTAGGCTATGACACAGATGTGCTGGTAAAGGAATGTGTTTCTAATGTGTTTACACTTCTGGTCTGAAATTCTTTGACGTTGACTTTGACTATGATTCTTTGATTCTGTTCTTCAGGGAACCATAATTATTCCCAACCTGTCCTCCGTCATGTTTGAGGAGGGACAGTGGAAATACCCCCACGAGTTCAACCCTGAAAACTTCCTCAACGAAAAGGGGGAGTTTGTTAAACCAGATGCCTTCGTGCCGTTCTCCACAGGTTTGAGAAGTGATTGTTCTCCACAGTAACAATGTTTCCCATGCAGCGAGTATCGAGTATTTCAAGACGATTATTACACCTTCACTGGAGGGAATGTTTGTGTTTGTTGACACCTGTGTGGTGATATTTTCAACCGTAGGTCCACGGATGTGTATGGGAGAAGGTCTGGCTCGTATGGAGCTCTTCCTCTTCCTGGTCACTTTGCTGAGGAGGTTCAAGTTCATCTGGCCGGCAGATGCTGGAGAGCCAGACTTCACTCCTATTTTTGGGACAACCCAGACCCCCAAACGCTATCGCATGGAGGTCCAGCTCAGAGAGACCGCCTGAATTACGTTCCAGCAGCTCACCAGAACATTGAATAACGTTAATAATGAATTCATGTTAATTGCGTTGGATAAATGATGCGTGTGAATGAATTTTCACAAACTACTTGTATTTTTTTAGAATGATATTGTATCAAAATTAATGCACATCGATATAACAAGCAAAATAAGAATGAAAATGCAAATAAATGGTTACACTGACTGTAATCAGGACACTGAAAATATCAAAAATATAAATTATACTGTGTGGAGTTTGCATCTATCTCCCTGGGTTCACCACATTGCTGAGGTTAGTTGGTCACTAAATTGTCCATAGGTGTGAATGTGTGTGTGAATGGTTGTCCGTCCTTCATGTGGCCGTGCGATGAGCTGCTGACTCGTCCTGGGTGTACCCCACCGCTCACCCACTGACCAGCTGGGATCAGCTCCAGTACAACGGCGACCTGTAATTGGAACAAACGGAAGATGAATGAATGAATGAATATATTCATATTGCTGTGTGTCCGTCATTATCAGGGATTTGGGTAATGGCGTCCCCACGTGGCCATAATGTTAGCTACAGTTTTACAAGTCCTCACAAAGAAGGAGAATGATTTCCTTCCTACATTCGATGGCAAAAGCTCTGAACTCTCAAATCGACCAGTGACCAACAACATGACTGATTTGCATGAAAATACTTTAAAACCATTTTGAAGCCTTTAAAAAGGCCTTAAAACAGTGTGTTTGTTGGAACTGTCATTAAAGAACAGAAATGAATTAAAAACACAAAATAGAACATCATTGAAGCTGATTCCTTAAATATCTGTAGTTCATTGCTAATAAACCACATCATGTTAACAGTGGAGACCGTAAACTCTGATTGATATACACAAACACACAATGTCGTCGTGTCTGTTTTATGATAACCTCACATGAATTGAAATGGAGGAATTCTACATGGTGATATATTTGTGTGTGACTGAATCATGGACAACAAATACATCTTTATACCCATGAAGACATGTACACATTGTGAGAAATGAACTTTCTACCTGGCAAACTGTCACACTGAACTGAGCTATTCAGTGTGAGCCCTTTGATGGTTGGACATTGGTGTATTATTGAAGCTTTTGTGTGGATGCTGTATTATGTTACTGGGCGGTCTCTTGATTGTCGGCAGGAGGCCACTGGTGGGGGTG
>CAAKHB010001008.1:49106-63661 GCA_901007665.1 Aeoliscus strigatus
CCTGACTAACACACACACACACACACACACACACACACACACACACACACACACACACACACACACACAGAGGAATGTTGAAAAAGGTCATACATGTGGAAATGGACAACAATGGAAAAAATCAGCAATGGTACTGTAGTTAAACTAAAGTATAGAAGTATAGAAGTAGAACTTCAGTTCATAGAAGTAATTAATTCTTCTCCAATAGACTGCAATATCACAGCATATATATATATACACACACAGACACACACAAACACACAGACACACACATATATATTTCAATTCTATGAAGACAATGTTATAAAATATACATATACATATATATTTCAATTCTATGGAGACAATATTATAAAATATACATATACATATATATTTCAATTCTATGGAGACAATATTATAAAAGAATACATCGTATAACATCAGTCATCTACAATTCATTCAAATCTTATTTTTTAACAGCTGTTGATGAATACATGAATATATGTCAGCAACTACATTGTTGTTTTCAGCGATTATATTAATTTACTTATGTCCAAGCTAACATTTTATATATGATCACTGGCAATGTTTTATGCATTAATCATATACCTTGTCGGACATTAAGATTTCATCTAACTCTAACTGAAGTGAAATGAACCATTTGTCCACTTAACTTCACACTTGAAGTGTTCCAAAAGGATCCAAGGCAGTAAAGTGTCAAATGTTCCATAGGAATAAACAGGCAGCAGCTTCAAACACACACGCTGGAAAAAAGATGGCGTCTGAACAGAAGTGTCTGCCTATTGCAAACTATTTTGAACATTCGCAGTATGTTTTTGTTTCCCACGTATCTCAAGAAACGGAAACGGGTGAAAGAAGCAAGTTACAAAGTGTCAACACGACAAACAGGCTTGTTTCACCCATACGTAGAATTAAAAGTCATACATAGAACTCGTACATAGAAAACAAAGGGCTTTGTTGTCCTCAGTTTGCATATTAAAGTGCTGTAGAGGGTCAAACTATACATGCACACATGGATTTTTTTTCTTGAACACTCCTCCTTTAAAGAAAAGTGGGAGAAAAAGTTTGATTCAAACTTGCTGCAAAATTAATTGTGTTACATCTTTGGCCCATGCTGCCGCTCTGCCAAGCATCAGAAAATCTGCCTAGAAATTATTTTAGTCGCTTGTTCTTTCCACTGCTCCTTCATCCTGTTTTTTCCTCTTCCTCCCGCAGACAGAACGAGGTGCTGTGGAGAGAGGTGGTGTCCCTGAGACAGAACCACACACAGCAGCAGAAAGTCATGAACAAGGTCAGGCAATGTGTGTGTCTGTGTGTGTGTGTGTGACCCAGACCCAGTGGTGCAACTGTTGCTGTAGATAATATTCATTACTACATAGAGAATTAAGAGAAGTATAAATAAATAAATAGTTCAATAATTTTGTGACGTGTTTGGTCTGAATGATCTTCAGCCCAAGTTCTTTTAGTCCAACAGGCTGAACTAATATTGCTACTCAATGAGCATTTATGTCTTTATCTATTTACAGTAACTTATTTATTAAAAAGAAATCAGTAGTATCTCATATAAGTCCAAACAATGTGCCTCAAGACTTAAAACAATAGGTGTCGCCTCTTGTTTAGCAGAATAGCAGCCATGTAGCTGTTGGGGTTTGCTCTTTCTCGCTCCCTCTCTCTCTCCGGTAACAGCCTGCTTCTCGCTTGGAAATGCTGTGACATCTCTCACTCACCCACCTCCAGGCACAGTACGTCATAGTCCCAGACTGAGAATGTGTCAAAGCAGCTTTCACTCACAAGAAGTAAACGGCCAAATGATTCTTCACAGATTAGTGGGAAATTTACCAAAAGCTGTATTTTGAGACATAATGTGGTTAGAGAAGGGCAGGGAGTGTGTGTGTGCATACGTGTGTGTGTGTGTGTGTGTGTGTGTGTGTGTGTGTGTGAGGAGGTTGCTGATTCATGTTGTGCTTTTTCTCTCTTTGCCAGCTGATTCAGTTTCTGTTCAGCCAGATGCAGTCCAACACACCCGGTACTGTGAGCCTGAAGAGAAAGCTGTGAGTATGCGCACGCATGCGCGCTCCCACACTCCCACACACACACACACACACACACACACACACACACAATCAATCAACAAAAGTGAGACAAACAGGGTCGAGGGAAGGGCTAGCTCAGCTGACAAACTGAACAATCTAACTCAACAAGCTCTGTGAATGGAGACAAGTGCTGAATCAGTCAGTCACACACACACACACACACACACACACACACACACACACACCACAGAGAGAGAGAGAGAGAGAGCAGAGTGCATGACCCTGTTACAGCTTGTGTATGTAAAATGCTGGTTCAGCTTTGCTGCTGGGTGGGAACAGCCGACATGAGAAGAGTAAAAGCACGTTGGAACGCCAAAGTAATAAAAAAACATAGGTACAAGGCAAAGGTACAGTTATCCCCATGTTGCAATTACAGTTACAAAAATACACACATTTCATGACATTTCAGTCAGTATGATCATCATGATTAGAAAGACGCATTTTTGTTGGCTTTACTTTGGGTAATTTACAAAACAAAAGAAATATTTTGGTGATTCTGGAGGTCCTAGACATTGGTGATGCAGTGGTCACATTTGTACAGCCAAGTTCCAAATCAAGACTTAATTCACATAAACGCAAAAGACAGTAGACAGAAAAAAATAGTTGCATCCTATATATATGGTCATGTAATTCAAACATTCACTCAGACACTATTTCAGAAGAACTTCAGCTGCTTACAATGGCTATTTTCTCTCCAGACCTTTGATGTTAGACGACGGCTCCATCAGCCCTCCTGCCTCCAAATTCAGCCATAGTAACCCCATGGAGCCCATGCATGAACCTTTCTACATCCAGTCGGTAAGGAAATATGACCTCACACTTCATATGCTCACCGTTATGGTGAAATGTATTTAGTTTATCATTCTGCACGTTATAAGAAAAAAAGAAATAAGAAAAAAAACAGGGCTTGCAAGGAAACGAAGCCCGGATGGTTCCACTCCCATCACACATGAATTACTGGTCAAAAAGTAGGAAAATGATGAGAAATTGAGTGGAGCTTTTTCATAATGTCTAATAGCAAAACAACCCATTATAATCATAATAATTATTTATGAGTTCTAGATCATCTCAAGACATGTTTTCATGTTAATGTAATGTGTGAAACAGTATCACACCACACTGACCGTCTGTGAAACCAGTGCAGCTGTTTTGTTCTATCACCACTAGAGGAAGGCAGAGTGTTTGACAGACTCGGTGTGAGAGTGCAGTTATCACAAGCTCACAATCTAAAGCTGTGAAATGAAGTCAGCTGAAGTTGAAGTCTACCTGTTTTACGTCCACACCAACATATTTTGTAAAAAAGCAGTGCAGAATCAGTGAGTTAAGCACCACACATCTTGACAACTTCCTTGTTTTAATTTTTGGCTGACACAGTGTTACTGTGCTGCTTTCTTGTTGCATAGAAATTTAATTGTCCCTATCATTAATTTTTCACAAGTTCTGTCTGGAAAAGATTAGAAGGGAAATAAGTACAGTATTTGTGCAGCTGAACTTCTTTTTACATAATGCCTGTACTTCCATGAATTGCAAATATTAACAAAATATAAAACTTGATTAACTTGATGATAATGATTTTTAATATTTTAGTAAAGATTTTGAGTTGAGTTAGTGACTTATGATCTGCTATGTTATACATTGTTATACATGTTATATTTGTAAAAGAAGCCTGCTCTTTTCGACAGTCTGCGCTTTCCAGTTTCTCTGTGGGAGAAAGGCGTGATCTCCCCCTGAATTAAATTGGCACAAATGCATTGTTACTTGCGACTTCTGGCAGCAAAGCAAAGCAAAGCCTTCATCGCTCCCTCGTCTTCCTCAGCCATCCAGTGACACTGCTTCCAGCTCCACGGGTGGACTGACAGGAGGACCAATCATATCAGACGTTACTGACATGTCCCATGCCAGCATGGCTCTCCAGATGCAGGCGGATGAGACCAGGTGAACAAGGTTAATGCAGTGATAGTAACAACTACTGCATTAAAACAGTAATACAACAATAATATTGCTGAAACGTGACCACACTTTACACTGTCTGGTTCCTTGAATTACCTCTTACCCACGGGATTGTGTCTGCTCCAACAGGGAAAAATGCCTGATGCTCATCAAAGAAGAGCCTGTGAGTCCAGGAGTTAGAGCAGGAGGAAAAGGAGGCGGTGTTGCTGGAGGAGATGCTGTGGCGTTGACCTCCTCCTGTGAGGTGTGCTCCTCAGAGCCTCCTGTCCTCCCCGTTGCCATGGTCCAGTCAGTTCTTGAAGGGAGGGGTTCGACAGCTTCGATGATGGAGAGGAGGAGTAAGAGACCTGCCCTGGACAGGTGGGTTCACACACCGACTCACACCTACACAGAAGGGCTGCAAATGTGTCAGCATACACTTATTACATACTGTGTGTTTGTGTGTGTGTGTGTGTGTGTGTGTGTGTGTGTGTGTGTGTGTGTGTGTGTGCATGCGCAGAGTGGAAGTACCCGATGTGGAGAACATGGACATGAGCCTGGAGGAGCTGCAGCAGCTGCTTCTCAGGAGCCATCAGCAGAGTGCTGTGGAAGCTGGGACCAGTGCTGTGATGGATGTGAGTGCACATCTTTTACACACTACATCTACACACACACGTACAAACATCTTAGTTAATAGTGGACAGATCCAGTTATGCTTGAACTCCACCTGGCCTAACTAACAAACAGGCGTTCTCTCCCTCAGCAGCCCTTCAGTTTGAGTCTGCCGCTGACTGAGTGGAATTTCCCTGAAATTGAGTCAAACATCAAATCAGTAAGTTCACATTCATTGTTTTAGCCTCTTGTATCTTCAACAAAGACAAGCTGATAAGATAGAATGCAGAATATGCTAGATGTGTTTGAGTTTAGCACCACTCCCAGCTAGCTGCTGCAGAATATTCCAATAATTAAGTTATTGGAGTAGATGTTTCTCCAATATTTAGTCTCCATAAGACATTTTTAGTCTTATGCCATTTCTCCCTCTTAGGTTTGGGATCTTGTGCATTTCAGGGATATCGCACAACATCTCTACCTACTATGTCATATGTTTTATTTCATTGTATTATGTTCTGTTGACCAGTATTCTGCATTTTATAACTGCTTCAATTGCATTTCATGTTGTATGCTGGTGCAACATTAAACATTAACCATGTGTTAATGTCTTTCACAAACGTAGGTTTCATTCAAACTTTTTATTCAGTCTTGTGAGTCTCATCCATGCTGTTTTGTTTCAGTCCTGTTACTTTCTGACGGTTGATGTCCCTAGTGCCCCAAACCCAGTGGTGAATAGGATCACAGATAGGACACATTTCATGACTTCATATCCTCAAACCGCATGTGTCTTATCGCAGTAGATGATGACCACTTCATTGCTAAAACATAACAGCAATAGCCATTCAGACAGAGAAAGACTAGCTTTTTCTATCTTTCTATTTATCAGGCTGATTGTTGTTAACTAGGTATTTGTTTGTTTGTCTGCGTGTCTTTCAGCAAAATAATTAAGTTATGAACAGCTTTTAATGAAAGGAAATGCTGATAATGGGACAAAGAAATATAATATTTTTGTAGTGGTCTGGAACCATCTGGATAGGGCCATTTTCAACATATGTGTATGTAACTCCACAATAAATGTCATATATATTATATATAAATACAGGATGTATTTGCTATAGGTTCTCAAATATATCAAAGTTGGATCTTGGATCCTGGCTGAATTCTGGATACTATGATCCAGAGCAAGAAATATTTTGATTGTATATTTTCAGGCACTGTAAGGCAACGAATGAAGAAAAAGACATGACACTAACATCAGATAGTAGCTGAGTCTGCTGAGTCAGTACAGTGTGAACAGATTTGTTGTATCTTCAATAGTTATGGAGCGATACCCAGAAGAAATCCACCATTAGCAAAATAATGAATTTTGTCAATAACTATTGGACTGAAAATGATATCACTGTCTATATTGTATTCATAAAGTTGAACATAGCTCCAGATGAGCTTGTTCAAATTTTGCTACAAACAACAAACCTCCAAGAAAAATACCAGAATTAACCTCTAACTCCCTTTAACTCCCTAGTATCTTGTAACATCTTTACTAACTCTTTACACACACTACTAATGTGTGTGTGTGTGTGTGTGTGTGTGTGTGTGTGTGTGTGTGTGTGTGTGTGTGTGTGTGTCCAAAGTATATCTTCCAGAACCAGGACACTGATGCTTTCCCAGCTTCTGCTTGTGAGGAGCAGTGATCCATCTTCTGTGGAAGGTAACCATCTCTTGATTCACCTTTCAGCTCCTGTATCTTTGTCAGTGCTGACATGCAGCCAAGGAAAACGGTATTTTTTTCAGAGAGCCATGGATTAAAAAAACACATCAACACAGACTGCATACATACTGTATAGTACAGCATCTATACTGGCAGCAGTCAAATATCAATAACATCCTTTCAGACTGACTCTGCTTTCCATTTTTTTTATCTCTCCTTAGGCCACAAAAGCTGCCACACCTTAATTGCACTCTGCAGGAGTTTGCATCGGTCAGCCCTGCCAGGCTGTTCTTCATGATTTCTTTACACCACAAACTTACAATATGCAGAAATGAAAAAGCCTGTTCTGATAAAATGGATTTTATTATTTAGAACTGATCCAAGTTCTAACTTCCAGGCTCCAGTTTGACGCCACCTAGATGCAGATGGTGCATTCTTGGCTCCAGCACTTTAGTCTTTGTGTGAGAGGGAGTTCCTGCTTGTGGAAGTGACATTTTCTACCTATAAAGAACCTATTGCAGATGTACACAAGTAACTATTTTGATATTTATCCTTAACCTACAAATATTGTATGCATATTAAAAAAAAGAAAATAGTTGAAACTCCATCTTGGGGAGAAATGTAGCATATTTAACTTCAAGTATTGTGATTTTTTTCAGTCTGTGTACGAGTCTAAACAACTTAAGGGCTCCTCATATTCTTCAGGCATTTGAAATCCTGTGTCAACAAAAAGCAAAGAAATGGTTGAAGACACAAGATCCATTAAAAAAGCCTTGAGTTTTAAACAATGGCACGATGACACACATCCAGTGTATCTTTGCACAGGCTTGACCTGAAGCCAGAGATGTGGAGTTGTTTCTCTTCTGTCCATTGCAATGTAAGCTTTCTAGGAAATTTGAAAAGATAGACTTCCTTTTGAGGCAAAACAAAAATGCCACTGCATTTTTGCACAATTTGTATCACTAGTTATATCCAGTTATGACACCATGTCATTTTTATTATTTATTCATCTTTGGTTAGAGAATGATCAAAACTCTTCTCCTGCATCTGCATGTCAAAGATAGACCCAGGGCTCGATGATACAGTTTGGAGCCAGTCTGAACAAACTCGAGATAAGAGGCATCATTAGGAAGGCCTAACTTCTGTAGTAAGAGCCAGAGGTCGAAACTCAATTTACGTGTTGATTTTCGCTCATGCAGTCCACAGGGTTGGGTAGTGACTGGAAGAATGAGATCGATGTAGCAATGTGAGCCCTTGCATTGCTACATTAGGAAAGAACTGGGGCTCAAACATGTTTGGTTCCATTTCCCCACCGCTGGCAGGTGAGATAAAATGATTTGCATGAAGAGGGGTGAAACCGCCTGGTAAAACTTTGACTCATCCTCACCTCTTGAGGTATGTGAAGTGGTATTACCAGACATGACGTCCAAACAGAACAAAATATGTCATTAAAATTTCCTGATGGTTATGTGTTTCATTAAATGTATGGTGAGGTGGTTACTTGAGCATTTAATCTGTTGAGAAACTATGAAAACCCACTTAAAACATTGTAGGTTGATTCTATGAGTCCCTAGTGACACTAGTTTAGTGTCAAACATACTCCTCAGCGCTGGTTGCAAGCAACAGTAAAGATTATTTGCAAAAATACTTTTGGGAAACGTCCCAAAAAATTATGACTTGTGCAATACTGTACAGAACTGTGAGAACTCACAAAATTGCAATACATGAATGACCACAGGAATGTAGGAAAGAACAACTGTGAGTGGTGAACTGGAACACACCATTGTAAGATGCACAGCAGAAGAATAATGTTTGCTCGTAACACCCCGCTAGCTTCTTACGGAGGACAACCAGCGTTTTGAACTAACTTGCTGAAGAGCAGAAGGACTATGATTGGATTCCTGGCAAAGATTCGAGGCAGCCAATAGCATTCATATTTTGAATAGAGCCATGAACTGCATGATCACAACCTTTGATTATTACTACATGTACTATCTTACAAATAGTAAAATAAATATGATCATGTAAATCCCATGCAATATTTTTTAAACAGAAACAGTAATAGTAATAGTAACAGTAATAGATGCATGGTCATTAGCGATTACCTCGCTGCATGGCCAGTAAGAGGTAGTGTTGGCAGTAGCTAGTAGCTGGTGGAAAGGGTTTGCAATTAGTCGCATGGTCAGTAACTCGTAACTGGTGGCATAGTCAGTGGCTGTTAGTGAGCAGCATGATAGTAGCATGGTTAGTAGCTGGTAGCATAGTCAGTAGCTAATGACAACTGAATAAACATTCTGCGCATTTACTGAATAAATAATTTGCCAAATTATGTTTGAAAGCAATGCAAACTTCCTCACATTTTACTTTCTAACATTTTTGATGCAGACCCTCCTTCTCTGTGCATGTTAGCTGTGGTGTCAGACAAGTGAAATTGCACTAAAATTCACAGTTGTTTGATATTTGAAAGTATTCAGTACATTTAGAATTAGCATTTATTCTTGTTCCTCACAACAATATGAGTGTTTTTTTTTTCCAACGACTGATGGATACACACATTCAGTTGCTGTTGTGTTCTTAATTTATTCTGTTTTTCAATTTAATCATTTGCACTGAAAATGAATGGATGTGTGTTCAAAAGACATTTATGCTTGTCAGGATTTGCAGATAGATAATGGTGTATTTTTGTTAGCAGAGTGAATCAATCTTTTTTGTAATAAAAGCCTGGCATCCCAAAAGCATCTTTGAACTGTGGACACAGCAAAGAAGAATTGTACATTGAAACCCAAAGATAATAAACCCATGCAACATATATTACCATAAAATGAAGGGCACAACCAAGCCCAGCTGCAGTCAACAGACACTGGTGGTCGTAGTACACAGATGCTTTTGAAAGTGGGCTACAATCTGCTGAAAATGTGAATTTTTATTTTTATTTTTTTGCAAAGGCTAAAGTGTATTGTTACAGAGAGTCAAATAAACTGGGTATTTATTTCACCTGTGAATGAAATATTTGAAAAATCTGTATAAATAAACTTTCAAAAGGTCATTTCAATTATTCCGTCTGCAGTGGTTGAATTTATTACACATTAGTGCAAAGTGCAATCCTCAACTCAACGTATGGACTCTGACCTCAGAGTTTATGAGTCACAAAAGTCGCACAGAGTGCTGAGTGCTCAGAGGTCCCAGTGATGCAACCCAACAACAAACACACACATTTCAGTTGCAGGCTCCAGCTGCTGTTTGCACTGTGAAGGACTCGTTTGCTTTTATTGAAAGCGGTGGTTTCACAGTGATGTGGTAGCGATATCTAATATCTTCTGTCCATTTTATATAATTATTAAGCTGAATAAGAATCTCCCGAAACTGCAACAGTATGAAGAGAGTTCTATCAAGATAACATCAAGGACACCTGGTAACACAAACACACACACACACACACACACACACACCTCTCCTCATCCTCTCAATGCTTCCTCTCCAGTTACCCCTCTGCTGTAGGAGATATTCCATTGCTAAAACCTCCAAATGACATTCCAGACCTTTTAGCTGGACAGCGTTCACTGTAAAATGACTTTTTTCTTATGATGCTGATGTCAGACAAAATGTTGCTTTGCTTTGATTACTGGCACATCAGAAATGAAGCCATGGCTTTGTGAGAACCCTCAGTCAGCAGTGAGCCAAATTCACGTTACTCTTAAAGAGAGATTGAAGCTGCTTTGCAAAACTGAAACAGTTGTGTCGAGTATCAAATCTTAACGTTATCATGTTAAGTATTAATTTTCTGTCTACAGTTTCCTCTTCTCTTCTAAAGTAGCAAACATTTTTGGAGAAACTGAAATTTTGATTATAGTTTCATATGGACAGCGAAGACCAGAGTATACTTGTTTTCTTCAGTGCTCAGGAAGCAGCGATGTATGATCTATGTTATTATTAGACTTTAAAGAAAATGCTTTTTAGCTTTCAGAAACCTTTCTGGAATATTTTTGGTACACTGAAACAGTATGTATAAACTTTCTCTAAGAAATGAACGCTGGGCTGATGCATGAACATTGGAGGAACTGTCTAAAAGTGACCTGTCGATTGCATTTTTTAAATAGAGTTAAATAGAGTGATGTTGTGTGAAAGAGTCCATTTCTATTCCCATCAAATCGTCAATCATCAGCATTTAGCTTGAATGCTGAAAGTGCACAGAACATGTCCACTGTGTCTTCTGCCACACAAGCCGTCTTTGTACCTTCTCTCCTTGAATGTTCCTCCTCTTCATCCCCTCAACTCCTCTTCCTCCCTCCCTCAACATTACTGCTGCATTATTCAGCTGGAGAGCTACTTGGAATGGCTTGTGTTGTCCCTGAGTACCCCTCCTCTCATTGCGCTTCACAGAGCATCAGACCTCTGACAACTATGGACACACACACACACACACACACACACACAGAGTTCATGTGCAGTTCACGTGTCCAGATTTCTTGCATTCAAATATTTTTGTGGACACATGGAGGTGTGTGTCCAAAGTTGTGATGTCACTCATACTCCTTCTTCTCCACAGCCAGCGGTCCTAGAGGGAGGCAACAGCAGAAAAGCAGTTGTGTTGTTTTATTTATAACTATCAACCTCACAAAGCTAAAACGCTTCATTGCAGACCTCCACTGCCTTACAAGAAGGTATAGAACACACCTCAAAAAAAAAAAAAAAGAAGGTAGAGAAGAAACATTTGATTGTCTCAGCAGGATGGACTGAGAGGACACACAAAGAGAGCGATGACATGAGGGTCAGAGATGCTGAATTCATGCAGTAAATTCATTATACTGAACATTGTTCTGTAAGATGTGACACGTTTTCTCACTGGAAATAAGATGGTGATTAAGTTTAGGATGAAATGAGACCGATAAGCCTTTGTATTGTCTAGTGTTTTCAGTTAAAGAACCTAGAACATCTCTATCGTGCCACAAATTCTTCTTTCCTCATCCCCAACAGGAGACCAGATGCACGTTTGTAGTAAAGGCCCCTGAAAGATGTGAGCTTTGAGTGTTCTGTGAAAACAAAAATAAAACAAAACAAAAAAAAAAAACAGTGGTTAGGAAGTAGTGGTGGCAATGACGATGTGACGGGGGCATAAGGGCTGAGGCTCTGCATTTTTCATGCAAAACATCTTTTTATAGCAGTACTTGAATGGTGAAGATGTAAGTTAGCTGGCAGTTAAATGGAGTTTCTGACGTCAAACGAGAAGGAGGCACTGAATGTTCCCTGACAAAAGAGTATTATATGACAGTGTATCCCAGGGAATATGCATGTTCCTATTTTGTGCTTTGACTGACACGAAACCATCTTCATATTAGTGCTTGTTCCAATTATCTGTGATTTCATATGAACCCCCACTTCATAACAGCAAAACTGAAAACTGCTTTTATTTAAAATATAGTATATTTTACTTTGATCTATACAGTTCATTATAAACAACCTGAAACACACACACACACACACACGCACACTGAGACACACCGACACAGACTGTTTGCCGTTTGTTGGATTAAGAGGGATTACAATCCAGAGACGTATGCTTGCTTCAGTGCGTCGCAGGGTTTTGCATACGTGTGTGTTGTGTGTTCTAGCCTTAATCTGTCACTGTCTCACAGCTCATGCTGTACATACTGTCAGGCTGTTGTTACGAGTGTGTGATGGTGACAATGACGTTGATTTTTGTATTTATACTTTTCAAACGTGACAACAACCTTATTGTTGATAGGAGTGTCAGGACTAACCAGGCTAAAACCTGTTCCTGTTTCTTTTGGCCCTTATCACTAAAGAGTCAATTAGCAACATGAAACACAAGAATGTACATTTGTACTAATCTTTATAATTCGCAACATATATTATATTACAGTTATGACATAATTGTGTCTTATTGCAGTAACCTGTACAACAACCAGGGGTTTGTTTCTTTTCCTTACTCTCTCCTTCTCTGTGTGTTAGTAAGTGAACCTTGACCAAGTTAATCCACAGTAAAGGTCACACTGACCCTGGTCTGCCTGAGGCAACAGGTGTCCTGCTCTTATGACTTGCAAACGCCTCAAGACACCGTCTTTGACACCAGAGGCCTATTCCTGCGAGCAGATAGATATGTGCATTAAAAGATAAATACTGTATAGGCTTATACAAAAGGTTTTTCTCCTTTGAATGAACAATGTGCTTTACTGAAACGATTTGTATCTTACTAACGTAAAAAGGACAAAGGTTTATTTTCAAACATTTTTTTCACAATGACATCAAATTGATACATCTCACTAAAATCAGATTTCACAGAAAAAAAACAGATATATAGAATATTATTATAATTATTCACAGCAGTAAACAAGAAGAGAATTATAAGATGTAACAGATTGTTGTAACTGAAATCAGATTTATTTCTGAGATGGAAATGTTTGTTATTTTGCAGAGGTGTTTATTTTGACAAGCAGCACTTATGACCAGTCATTTCCAAACCCACACATATTATGTTTTACTGCAAAACAAACACGGAAATAATGTCCATGATTGCAGCAGTAGAACAAATAATTATGAGACAATCAGTTCTTATGTAACACAAAAATGCTGGTTATGAAGTCTGTAAACATGAGCATGGTCACACTGGCTGTTTTTGGGTTTTTCCCAATCCTCTTTGCGGCTGTTCGGTCAATTTATGTACGATCTGGCGAGTTTCAATGTTTTACACTGATGTGTCGGTTGCCGGTGGATTTGTGTCTGGTGAGTTCTGTCTTTTGGTTCAGGAGGCTCATTTAAAGGAAGAACTGTCTTGGTGCAAATGTTCTGTTCTGTTTCAAAACATCCTTGTAAGAAATGAATTTCCCCCAAATAGCTGCATGACGATGAGCCAAAAGTGTGTCAGTCACAGTGTGGAGCAGAAAATGTAGTACACATAGTGCTGTTCCTGTGGACTTGGATCAAACATGGGATAAATAACAGCTGCATCCATGATGTTCCTTTCAATTCTACGGCCTCCACCTCTTACCAGCAGACACGTGGGAATTAAAAATACTGCTCCAGGGACCCGTTTGCCATATGTTTCAGTTCACCCGCAAGACCAGTTTGAGTTTGCCTGGTCTATTCCACTCTCCAGCAGGTGGTGAACAGCTCAACCACTGATCCAATGACACAATGACATGATTTGATCATTGATGTAGGCCTGCGGTACTTTCAATTAGACAATACGATAAGTGGCATTGATTTTTATTTTTTCATTTAAATGTTCTGATTACTGTGAGAACGATATGCAGCTAGGACATCTATTTTCTCTCTCCAATTATGGATGGACCAGGATGGACCAGGTAGCCTTTAAGAGCTGTAATGGGGGTATACATGCCCTGGTCTCCCCTAATTCAGATGATCAATGATCACTAACTAAACAGTTCAAACAAATTCAAACGGAAGTCATTCGTGACTGACGTGTATGTGTGTGTGCGTGCGTGCGGGTGCGTGTGTTTGTTCAGCAGTGCGCCACCAGGCTGCGCCACTGGGTGAACTAGTGCTCCTCTCTTTCTTTTTTTTTATATTTACTCCTCTGACGTCATCAACCTGCAATTGAACGAATGAACAAACGTAGCGAACGGAGACACCGGGAGGAGTACCGTCACAGAGCGAGTCCCCGCCGCCGGAGACGCTTCACGGAGCACCGTCCGCTGGAACCGGAGCAAACGATGCGAGCTGCGTTCACCGCCCAGTAACACGACGAGTGGAGCACACAACCGTTACCGTGATTTCCCGACAGAGAGAGCCGGAGGGCGGACCACACACACACACACACACACACACACACACACACTGACGATCGAACCCTGGAACACCGTGTTTGTTTGGACCCGCATTTAAATGCTGTAACGGCGCCGTTTCCCGGTGTGAGAGCGACAGCGAGGGAAGGACAGAAGGAAGGAAGGAAGGAAGGAAGGAAGGGACCACAGAGACCACAGAGGAACCGAAGGCGCAGAGAGAGAGAGGGAATTCAACGAGGAGGAGAAAAGGAAAAAACGGATTTGCAGCCAGCCGGTTTGAATCCGCCGTTCTCCCGTTTCTTCTGTGGACCGGTTCCGGTACCGCCATCAAGCTGTGTTCTCTAACCATGGGATGTACTCTGAGCGCGGAGGAGCGGGCGGCTCTGGACCGGAGCAAAGCCATCGAGAAGAACCTGAAGGAGGACGGACTGACGGCGGCCAAAGACG
>CAAKHB010001009.1:19932-32525 GCA_901007665.1 Aeoliscus strigatus
GATCTGGAGTCAGATGTTGGGGCATGAATCTGCTGTAGCTTTATCATCAGCTCCTCATCTTGAACAGAGCTTCTAAAAGTCTGTTCCCCTTGTCGTGGAAATTTGACAGGAAGTTGGAAAATGGAACATCCTCATAACCAGGAGAATCCAAGATGGCGTCAGAAGAAGTATCATCTGTATAAAGTCAGTTAAGACCGTTAGTTCTCGTACACACACAAATAAAACATACTGCTTTGTTTGTTGTCAATGGGGATGTTGTCGTTGTGCGTGGAATCCCACGGAACACGTCTCTTTTCCAACCTCCTAGGACCTCAGACGTCCCCTGTGGAAGCTTCCAGAAGTCCACTGTGCATGTGTCATGTCTGTGAGCTGGATTTTTATTTGCACAAGACTGAAGAAGTGTCTCAGATGAAACATCTTCAAACAAACCAGCAGTTGTCTGCGACTGAACCAAGCAAGAGAAGATCCTGGCGCGCGCGCACACACACACACACACACACACACACACACACACACACACACACACACACACACGTTGGGACATATTTTACCAAGGCAAAGGAAGAGACAGGTTCTCTGTCAGCTATCGTCTCATCATGCAACTTTGACGAGTCAGTGTCACTCTCAGAGAGCGTGACGGAGACAGATGGATGCGTGAGGATAAAAATATCTGCACTCAGCCAGTGGAACGTTCAGGAACCTGAAGGAATGGAGGAGAAAGAACCGGAAACGCAATGAGCAGGAGAATATTTGATCAGATTCGGCAGCAGGAGTTGTGTTCTGGACCGAGAGGGCCGATGAAACGTACTCTCCATCTCCAACAGCTCCAGGTGGTTTGTGGTGAGACGGTGACACACCCATGAGCAAAGAAAGGACGCGTCCACGTACTTCAGCGCTCCGTGTGTCAGTTCTCAGGCCAAACAACTCAGACACCCTCCCCACAACAGACCACCTGGGCGTGTTTGCTGTATCGGTTACACACATCGCCCAGGAAGACGTCAGGGTATTTCTGGACTTCACAGAACGATCGTCCGCTGGTAGAATCCAAGGAACGGAGCTGGGGGCGAAAAGCACAAGACCTCGGCGCCGAACAATCGCTGGGAGTCTCCTCCTCCTTCTCACCCAATGGGAAAGTGGAGTTTCACACATAATGAGCTGGATTGGGTTTCAGGCCCCTCGTGGGACGCGCACACACACACACACACACACACACACACACATATATATGAAAACAGAAGCTTTTATAAGTGTGTGTGTTTGTGTTTTATGTTACCGTGGTGACAACCTGCCCACACACATTGTGTGATGTTATAAAACATTAACACACAATCTCTCTATGTTTATTCCCACAAACATCACACACACACACACACACACACCTGTCTCCTTCCCTCCACTGCAGTAAAAGGTACAGACGACATAAACTGCGCTGAAGTCGCACTTAAAATGATATATGTTGATATTATTTTGACATAAAACAGATCGTTCTGGTCAGAAACATCAACAAAAAGCATCTGTGATGCACAAACTTACACCCACATGAATATATGTTCCTTTTTTTGTCAGTTGGTGAGTTGTAACATCTGTAACAGACAAATGACAAATGTCTGTAAACATGTAACAGGGTTTATTGTGAAATAAACTATAATCAATTACAATCAATTGTCTTGATTTAGTGTGTGAATGATGATGATGACGATGATGATGGTGGTGATGGTGATGATGGTGATGGTGGATTTGTTTAGTGATTTTACAGCAGTTTGACAGTCGTCAGTGTTGATGCTGCTGGAAGTTCAAACACAGACACATGAAACATTCATTCGATATTTAAAAAAAGTAGACGCTGATTAAACACACGACCACTCGTCCTCGTCATGTCCCTTTGGGACAGAGTCCAGGAGACGCCATGAATTAGAAGTTTGATTAAAATACATGACTGAAGCACATTTTTGCCTCAACGCCTTCATTCGTGGTGTATTTGAAGAACGCTGAGTGAGTTTCTCACACAGATGGCCGAGGGATTATTCCCCGCAGACTGCGATGGTAATGGATTAATCCTCATTTTCTCAGGCCTCTTAAAAATCTTTCTCTGGCGCTGGCCACGATTGTTCCGCTGTGTTCTGCAGATACTCAGAGCGATGTTCCACAGAAGTCAGAGAGGAACCAGTCGTCATGTTTGGAGACACGGAGGGAGCAAACTGCTTTAAAATCACTGAACACATCAGTTAACATTGGTAGCTTTCATTCACACACTGAATCTGGACAAAAAAAAAACGACCTAAAATACCCAACATCATTAAACAGAAACCGTTCAGATGTAACGGTAATTTCATTTGTCTGATTACATTGGTTTATCTTCTCATTATGTAACTTCTCCCCAGTGTCTGGATAATTCATCTTGGCTTTGGTGTAATTATAAAATCATTTTCTTCAAAGGGGGGGGTGAGTGTCTGCAGCTCATAGACTCAGAACGTGGTTCACACTCAGATTCCAAGCAGCTGCAGAGTGTCATTCATCCACTGGTCTGTTGCTTTAGGTCAGCGAGCATCAATCCCTCTGTTCCAACAAACACCTGGAACGCACCTTCACCCACTTACTGAAGAAGGAGTGAAGAACGGGAGCTCAGCATTCGTTCAGATGTTTAACCCCTCGTTGTGTGGGAGAGGAATGTGGGACAGATCTGCGCGGCAGCAGAGGCCCCTCCACTCAGAGCGAACCTCGCTAACACAATAAAAGGAGGGGCCTAAGCTGAGGAGAGGGGTCGTCGTGGAAACGGCCGTCATCTGTGGGAACCCAAACACGACAAGGAAACGAGACTGAGAAGGCGGACTGAGTAAAGAGAAGTCAAAGAGGAATGTGTTTTTTGTGCGTTTGGGTTACAGCTGTTCCAAGTGGAAGTGTGTCCTGTGTCCAGGTCGAACTCACGACCTCAGGTTACCTCAGACACAGGGTTTGTTTACACCCTGGAGCACTGTCAGTTCATTCTTTGTCATTTTTCTTTCCTTCTACTTATTTCTACCATTGGTCACATTTTTTGAAAATGAATCTTTTTTGTCTCTTTTGATATATTTTTAAAAGACTAATCTTCTTCTTGAAGACAGTCAGACTAACTAAAATGTTTCCAAATCACCCACCCCGCAGTGTGTGTGTGTGTGTCTTGATCTTCCATTCTGTGTCAAACTGGTTACGTCGTCTTCTGTGTTCATGGGAACACTGGAGTCAGAGTCCCGTCACCAGCAGTTTGTTTTCTACCACATATGAAATAAGACGTGTGTCGTCAGAGGAACGAATCACAACTTCAGCATGAAAGCAAAGAAGATAATCACAAGATAAGAAACACAAGAAGTTGTGTTTTGACTCTGTGTGGATCAGACAGATGGTTTCAACCTGCCGTTCATCACTGGAAGGATATTTGACGTTGGACGTTGTGATTCACAACGTTCCTGACAAACTCTGTCAGGAACAGAACAAGCAGCGTGATTGTGTGGAATCGACACCGTTGACGACTCTCTGCTTTGATAACGTGCTGCTGCTCTGTCCAGCGCTGTGGCTGATAAACACTGGAACATTCAGGACGTCACAGCACTTTCATAACAAACAGCTGATAAATCTCCTGGATTCAGTGTTTCAACAAAAGATCAGCTGCGGTTGCTGTCACACTCGTTTCACGGCGACTGAAACCAAATCTGGAACATTTGTCCTGTGTGTGTCTTCAGACAACAATGTATTCAGATGGACACAAGCATGGAAGTAATGAGCCTAAACAAACCTAACGACAAACGTTTACTGTGCTTCTTGTGTTGTTCTGTGCAGAACGATTCGTTTGAAAAAACAAACCAACTGTACTGAATCACTGATTTGTTCATTTCACAGTTCAGCTTTCCTGCAGTCAGCACTTTAACCTTTAACAGTCTATTTTAATAGTGAATTTTCGGATTATACGTTCACACTTTTGCGATTTTTGCCGTCTTATATTTTGCAGGTTGCATTGGATGCATTTTACTTTAATCGTGTAAATTTGTCTTTGTAACAGTTACTGTAAGGCATTTCATTTTATTTTGTTTGTTTTTATTTTGTGTTATTGTTGTACATATATATATTGTAATCCCTCACTTTTATTCTTCGTATTATTATATATTATTATCAAATAACACAGAAATAAACACAAATAAATAAAAACACGTTTTTTCCCTGTAGGATTTCCTGTAGACTTCTGAAAATCAAGAAGACAAACAGTTTCACTGCTATGGAACGTGCAGACCCACCTTCAAAATAGCTCAGCAGGGGATTTTCCACTTCTGTTTTTTGTTGCAGTTTTTACTGTGTGGTTGTGTCAGGTTGGTGTGTTCGAGCTCTTCTCTGAAGATGTGTGACATCCTGCAGTGTATTTCAGGAAAAATGAAATATTATATATTTTTTTCTGCGTAAATTGTGCTTCCAGATGTTTTTTGATGCATTGATGAGTGGTTTGACTCATGTCACGTGGGTCCTCTCAGGGACCAGATGGGCGCAGCAGGCAGGTGTACTGTTGCATATCTCTGGGTGAGTTTTATCACATTAGAGGACACCAGAGCTTCTCCTCCTCCAGCTGTCCAGACAAAAAGAGACAAAGAAGCACATTTAGTGCTTTTGTTTAAACGTTCTGTTTTAAAGGGATTTTAACAGTGTCCTGTCAGGTTTCAACCTGATTTGTGTCTGACTGGCGTTCGATGTGTCAGTGGTTCAACTTTGAGAGCCTGGAGCTGAACACTAAATACTAAACCAGACATTTTCAGCAGTGGATGTGAAACTGCTGAAGAAGACGACAGAGTCCAGTAGAATGAGTGGTGACCCCAGTGACCTCAGCCAGATTGGATGACTTCTCAAGCTGAAACTTCTTTGGAACGTTCCAGTCGCATGCATACACACAGCGACTCCTAGTGGACACATTGCGACATAACATCTGACAGTGGGCTGGTTGAGCTGACCTGGTCCTGACTGGACTATTGTTCCCAGCAGACAGAAGTCACACTGACAGCCTGGATCCTTCTCAGAAAACCATGTTTGAGGAAATGAACAGATTGTGTGTTGTTTGGCTTTTAGTCACACCCATGTTCCTAAATCAGTTCAGACTTCGTCAGGAACATGAGCAGCTTCGAATGCTTGAACAAAACTAACAAGCTGTGTGGTAAGAGGAAATGTTTGAAAAAAATTCTAGTTGCACAACACTTGTGTGACTTGTGAGCACAGCGTGGAGTCGGACGTTCATCCATCCTTTCCACACTGGGAAGAACAACAGAAATCACTATGAGCTCGTCCGGGATCGGTTTGTACGTCTGCAGACCGCTAACGTGTTCTCGTAGGTGTACTTGTACTTGTACTCGAGTCTACACGATGCGTCTGCTGCGTGGCTCAGGGTGAAATCATAGATGACACATATGTACAATGTCCTGTCAGGTATGTGTGGGTTTGATGAGCTCCACTGTGTTTTCAACACATCCACAGCCTCTTTGTGTCTGATAAGACGCAGCAACGTGCACCACCAGCGTCTCATCGCACATGATGAGCAAACATATACAACTGACAGAAAACAGGAAGTGTTTTCACTGCAGCAGTTAAACTCAAGTCTTTCTCTTTGCTTTGTGTGCTCACTGCGGGCATCCTCTGGTCTTCAACTCATTTCAGTTAGGATAAACAGTCAAACATACATGTCAACAGTATTTTAATATCTTTATTTCATGATTTTAAATTGTATTCTTAAACAACAATTTCAAGCTTTGCACAAAAAGATTGGGACCACAGCAGCCGGTGCTCTGCTTCGGAATTTGGCTGCAGAAGGAGCATAACATTACAGATCAGATCCAGCCAGTGACGACAGACCCCAACAAGACGGACACATCGGAGGAGATGGACATTTGACACGCAGTGGTGACTTTTTTCTCGTGACAGGATGTGATTTTTTTCCATGGCGAGTATTGTACTTTGCCGCCAAAAGAATGGGGAAAAACACCCCACAAGGATTTAGGAGTTAGGACACCCAGAAAAATGAAAACTCTAAATGATCAGTGAACCAAAAACCCGTGAGAAAACGGATACCACCAGAGCCATCAAATTAAAGGAACTGTCTGTAAATAATAATGGTGAGAAGAGTTTTACTGGATTCATCCCAAACGTAAAAATAAACTCCTTTGGTCAAGTAGAAAACAAAAGAAAACAAACGTGAACCCTTCCTTTCACCAGTCTCATGTCCCTCATGATTCCAGGGTCTTGGGGCTCTAAGGCTGCAAAGGAGGTGTCAAGGCAATATGGTTCTGGTGCCCCTGGCGCTCCATGCTGCAGCATGCTGGGAGGACGACTGGAGGGAGAGGAGAGGGGCCGAGGTCCTCAGACAGCAGGAGAAGGTCCATCGGGGTCAGGCTCGTTGCTGTAGCTGTTGCTGTAGTGATTCCCACTGGGTGGGTGGCTGGGGAGGATGTCCAGTTCGTCCACCTGGGGGCCAGGGTGCAGCACCACCAGCTGGTCCTGGGGGATGTCTGCTGCCGCAGCCGCCAGGTTCGTGATGGACTTGGACTTGACACACTGGAAGTCCACGTGGCGGCTTTTTCCCTCCTCCTTTTCCCAGGACATGCGGATGAAGGGCCTCTGGACGTAGTTGTAGATGACTTCTGGCCGGCCCCCCGGTCGCTTCTTCACTTTCTCTTTATACGTTGGATAACCTACAGACAAGACAGACAATTGGGGGTTTGTCATGGGTTAGAAAGTAGATTTTAAACACGTCTCTATTGTACTATAGATACTAAAAAGGCTACAAGTTTGAGTTAATTGTTTTTGGTCTTTTTGGATTGGCTGACGGACGCTCAAACTGCAGTCTGTCCCTGCAAAAACACACAAGTACACAAACAGCCTTTTCTATCTTTACACAGATCAACTGACCTTCGATGCCCAGTCGGATTTTCTTTAATCCTCTCTCCTTTAGAACTGATTTGGCAACATCTCTGTTTTCGATGTACTTGAAGAATCTGTAGAGTTTTGTGCTGTAGATGACTGGAAGAGAAGAGACCAAGCATGTGCAATCGCATATCACACAAACCACAGTGAATCCACACACAGCCAGGACGGACTCACTCTGCGAGTACTCCTCGCCCATCTGCGGTGGATATTCTTCATCCCAGTCCACCACGTCGTCGTCAGTGAGGACGACAATGTGACACTCTCTCTCACCACTCTGGGCACTCGCCACCATCAGAGGAAGGACCATTTCTTCCAGGTAAAACTCAAATTGTCTTCGAGCGCCATCATTAGACAGCTCATGCATCAGGGCACCTGGAAACAACGTCCCATTAGCAGCTGGTGGGAGCTACAGATACCGTTCTATAGACCCAATTCCTGCTGTATTTTGTCCCTTATAGTTGAATCCATGTGTGCTGTGCAAACACTTGTGTGATGATGTGCTTCACTGGCTGCTGAAGACGCAGCGAGTGTCTCCAACAGCCATGAGAAGGAACAAAAACAAACAAATACTCACTGAGGTCTCTGCACTTGATGGTGCTGTAGTCAAAAGAGATGCATAGATAGTCACACGCCTCACGCAACTCAGGGATGGAGATTCCATCAGGACATCGAATTATCCCAGATTTGTAGTAATCCTGTCAGTCACACAAAAAAGACTTTGGGATCAGAACCGTTTCTGGTTGTTATACATGAATTCGTCAACAAATACAGGTGTGAATTTCTCTTGGGGATCAATCAAAGAATCTATGTATGTACGTAAATGTATGTAGCCATGTCAAGCACTGAGGAAACAGAATAGAATACAACAGAATAATCCTCTCGTCAGGGAAATTCACGTCACAGCAGCTAAAGAACAAGGGGAAGAAGAATTACTAGAAAATGAAGAGCCGCTGGCAGCATGTGTGTTGGCTTCAAGACTATGTGATCGTTGACACGCTGATACTGACCAAAATAGCTCGGAAAACCGTTGAGCTGATTCCCTCAGCCACCTCAAACTCGCCCTTCTCGTTGGGCCGTGTGAAGTTATGCTCTCTTCCTGATCCAAACATTCTGAAATGAAGCAGCAAAGATGGTGAAAATTCCAAATTCAGCATTATGCACATACTGTGTAGATGGAAAGTGAGGTTTTTTTTTTTTTGAAGTACTCTGATCGAACTGAGCGATGAAAACAAACGATGGTGCTCAATGTACCTGCCCAACATGGTGTTGGGTTGTGCGGTGAAGATGGAAGGGTCTACTACGAAGCGTGTGTTGTCCACAATCAGAGTCACTCTCTCTGAAGTCCGAATGTTCCGGTTGCAGACTGTGGTACTCGCCCCGCCCTCCTTGGGATTCTCGTACACAAAAACCATTTCTCCGACGGCCAAACTTTTGAAGGTTCCGTCAGTACTGGACAGGCTGCTGTTGCGACTGCTCACCACCCCGCTGCTGCTGGAGCCACTGGGAGACACTCTCTGCGGCCGTGGACTGCTGGGTCTAGATGATGGGCCGCCATCTCGTTCACGGTCTGCAGGGACGGGCGGTTAGTACAAACCTTTGTTTCAAATCCAAATCTATTCGATTACTGCCTCTGATTCCGTGGCATCATACATGTATCTGTATTTTTTAGCATCTATGTTCTGTTGAGGGACGTTCAGCTGTCAAACGATCAATCAAGACAATTCGATCACAAGATGACACGGGAGATTATTCCTGATGTGACTGATTAATGGCTGAAAACAGCAGCGCCACAAAGCGAGTACCCAGCAAGTTGATAAACACCGTCAGCTGGTCGCAGAGGAAGCTGCCAAGAGCTGTGACCTCCATGATCAGCCCTCTGTTCTCTCCGTGCATGCTCACCACTGTTGTGCTGGCGGGTGGGTGAGGTGACGTTGCGAATACATGGAGTGAGCTGGCCTTCTCTCTCATGTGAGGAATCCCTGGAGCGGTCGCTAGAGCGGCGGCGGTCACGTGAACGGTCACAGCCCCCGCTGGCACCATGCAAGCTCATCTTCCTCTGTTCTGCCTCCACTCGAGATGTGCGGGCCTGACTGCTGCTGTAAAGAGCAAAAAGATTGCCCCGCATGAGTTTCCTCCTAAAAGCTGCAAGATATTTTTATTCTATTGTTGTGAAGCTGACGACAGGCACACCCATGGTGACTCAGCAGCTTCATAGAGGCTCTGTTCACATGACTATTGTGCACTTGTTATAGGTGAACAGGGCTGTTATCACTGGTTCCACACAACTATTCTCAGGACATAATATCTGGGGATAAGTAAATCCTGTAAAATGTATTTAAGTATACATATTCAATTGAAATTGAATTAAATTAATTTGCGGGGATGCAGTCTCATCAGACTGTCAGCATCTTCGGTGTCTGTACGGACAAGAAACTGAAGTGATGCAAGAGCTTCAGTAAACAGCTTATGTGAACAACGGAGCAGAATTACCACAGGATTCAATATGCAATAGAACTTAAGACTGATTAAAAAAGGTTCATCCCCTTAGCCAAGGTGAAGAGAAATACCTACCCTATAAAAATTGAACCTGATGCTTTGCAGACAGTTTGAGTCACCAGTTGTGGTAAGTTTCCATCAAACACATCTGACAACATTGGACTGTTTTAATAATCCTATTATATCACTGATACACAGTACAGGCCAAAAGTCTGGACACACCTTCTCATTCCACGTGTTTCCTTTACTTTCATAGTAGATTCTCACTGAAGGCATCAAAACTATGAATGAACACATATGGAATCATGTACGTACACTAAAAAGTGTGAAATAACTCTAAATATGTCTTCTATTTTAGATTTCTCAGAGTAGCCCCCCTTTGCTTTTTTTGATAACACTGCAAACCCTTGGTGTTTTCTAATTGAGCTTCATTAGGTCGTCACCTGGAATGGTTTTCACTGGTGCTTTGTCAGGATTAGTGGAATTTCATGCCTTATTAATGGGGTCGGGACCATCAGTTGTGTTGTGCAGAAGTCAGGTTGATCCACAGCCGACAGCCGGATTGGACGACTGTTCATTCATATTATGACAAGAACCAATCAGCGAAGTAAGAAAATAAAGGAAATGCACTGAATGAGAAGGTGTCCAAACTTTTGGCCTGTACTGTACTCTAGGAACTATAATTGCATAAATGCAATAATTATTAACATTAAAATATCAAATAAAGTCTTACTGATAGCTAAATGGCAACAATCACCAAAGGCATAGGGAATGAGGAAGTCAACACCTTGTGATGCTTGACGTCAGAATTTAAAAAATCCAAAACATCGCGAGAACCGTCTAGGCTACAGAGATTCCTAACTACTGGTGGAATTGACAGACATGACCGTTACTACTGTGCTCGTACACTCATAAGTCCATTTCACCACTTCGCTCTGAATAGAAAATGCGAATCTTTGAATCGAACCTGCCCTCCTCTCTGCTGAAATGTGAAATGACTGCTATGAGGTCTGACAGGTCTTTTGCTTACTCACCTCGAATGCTTGCAGAGTTTGCGAGGTCGGCTTGTTGCTTTTAGTTCCCAGTTCTCAGTGTCACTGGAGTTACTGTCATATGCCATCACCCGTATAAAGGGGAGACCGGTCTGGACGTTTCACCGTTCATAATCTGGGTAATGGCGAAATCAACAAGTCAGTCCGGTCCACTGCCCAGTCGCTAACAAACTACACGCTAGCTGGTGACAGTCTAAAGTAGTTCTTCAAGAGTTCAACTGGACTGGCCAATACAATATACAACACCCGGCGCTGAATTATCGCGATGTATTAACCTTTACACCCGAAAATCTCGTCTATGTTGCTGTAAGACTAAACCCACCTACGGTTAAGGTTAGCTAGACTGCTACACTAGCACAGCTACCTAACATTAGCTGTGGTTGCTAACCTAACGTTACAGCTCTGTTAACATAATATTTGGAGACTGGTGGGTAAGTGAACAGTCAGGACTGTGTCTCCATAAAGACCGTTACCCGGCCATCGGGTAACTTTATATGGTTAAATGCAAAATTACCATATGGCTATCCTATCCGCCGAAGTGTAATCCCAACCGCTCGCCAGCTAACCAGCCATCTTTCAAAACACTCACCCAGCTGACGTTCGACGTGACGACCGTTGGCTTGACGCGCTGACGCACGTACAACGACAATTGTTGCTAAAACTTATGTACGTTTGCCTCGTGTGAGACTGAATGTGACTGGATTCGACGTGAATTAGAACTAACGGTGATTTTAAAAGAACCCCATCCCCTCTCAGAAGATTGTAAAGCTGGTTTTGTTACTTGACAGAAAACGGTCAGTTGACAGCGTCATCGGGACTCGCGATAACTTGCACAAACGAGATTTTCTTTCATGGTAAATTCCCATAACATCCACCGAAGCTAATTAAACAGTGATTTTAAAAAAATAGCTTGATGTTCTTGAAACATAGAAAATATATAAAAACTGTAATGACTGGTGATAGATAAAATGGTAAACTTGAACCACAACAGAAGACAAAATACTTTTGACCGTGGAAAGATGAAACTGAGCTATTGGCACATTAAGACAGGTAATCAGTAAATTACTTTGACTCAAACCGGCATCGTTTTCTTTATTAAATACTACAATACACGTTTTCTCACAAATATAGATGTATAAAAAAACATTTTTGTCATCAATATGTGTCCTGTGGTAACTTTCCTTTTCCAATACTGAACTAAACTGGAAACAAACACCTGACTCACATTACTTGAATAGATGTTGAAACATCCTCATGAACATTGTCTGTAGAAATCAAGCAGACAGCAAGAAGAACATATAATTTGAAAGTACAAGCAGAAAGATGAGCTTTCTAAAATTGTCACGAATTAATCACAAATTAAACAATTATCATAAAATAAACTAATCAAGTGAAAGATTCCATAAATGTAAGACTAGTTGTATAGTTGGTCCATGCTTACATGACAATATAAAATGAAGAACTTGGAAAAGAAGTTTAAAACAACAAGGGTGAGTGATTTACACCTTGTATAAAGACCATGAGAATCTCAATGGTCCTAATCCAATTTGTATTGACCAAACAATTTATCATTAATACTAAATATATATATACAAAATAAAATGAAAAAAGAATTAAAAACAAAACATGAATTAAAAAGTAAACAAAATAAATAATAAACAATTATATTATCATAACTTAAGTAAATAAAAATACAACAACAACATCATACATATTAATAACGGCTAGAAAAAAAAGTTTCACTGTCAGAATTCCTATTTTTACTACAACAAGGGTAAAGTGTTGAACTCAGCTTTTCTTCATAGTTGATCGGAGAATGTGGTTTGGGAGGACATTTTTAACGGCTATTTGTTGAGGTTTTACACTGGTCACAATAATGTCCTTTAACTTTTCCTGAAGCCATCCCTGTCGCTCTCCCACCTGTTTGTGTTCTTGAACATTGTGCATTAACTGGACCTCACTGATGGTTCTCTTTCTGTTGAAAAACACCACAGTCATCTCATCAATCAATCAATCAATCAATCAATCAATCAATCAATCAATCAATCAATCAATCAATCAATCAATCAATCAATCAATCAATCAATCAATCAATCAATCAATTACTATTACTAT
>CAAKHB010001009.1:32545-50887 GCA_901007665.1 Aeoliscus strigatus
AATCAATCAGTCAGTCAGTCAGTCAGTCAGTCAGTCAATCAAACAATCAATCAATCAATTACTATTATTATTATTAGTAGTAGTAGTAGTATTACTCAGGTTTATCAAGTTAGATTTTCACAGGACAAATGTTTTGTCCCATTATGTTGTTGTATAAAGTTAACATAAATAAAGGAGGAAATACAGAATCAATAATATTAATATAAAAATGAGTGAAAATTGCAACAGTGTCAGGTTATGATATTTGACAGAAACAGAAACACTCACACAACACTGTTGTCAAATACTTCAACAAACAAACAAACAAACAAACAAATACTTAACAAAATTACAAAATTAACAAAATTACCTCAATGGTTTGGCCTCTATGTGTAAACTCACAAGAAGGAGGACCAAGATAATAGATTCCAAATACTTGGTTGCCAACATGGTGAACTGAAAGAAACAATTGAAATATTGGTTAAAAAGTGGTGCTTTATTAGTGCGACACATTTCAGTTTTAGTCCCACACATTGTATCGACAGTATGACTTCAAACAGACAGCAGAAGACATTCTTACCAGATAATTTTGTCCTTATATCCAGGAAATGATGTGTTTTTGTTGAGACAGGATTAACAGGCTCAACACCGAGAGGCAGACTTGTTGATCAGCCTTTGGTGCGTTGAAGGCGTCTCTCCTTTATATACAGCGTAGCCCTCCCCTGGTCATCAATGCGCAATTTTCTCTGTTCATGTTGATGTCACTTTACCAATGCATCGATGGGGACAGGCATCTGCATGACACCACCTCCACCACCACTCACTGCTAACTCCTCTTTCAACACCTCTGCAATGTGCGCTGCTGTGGAACTATGTCCATTTTCACCCCTCGTGTTGATTAATTTGGACATATTACCCATCATTGTCACACGAAAACCCCTGTGTGAAACAAATACCTCCATCGGTTGGTATGCCCAATCGTGGGACGTGTCTCATTGGCCGACACTGCAGTGAAAACATATACTCTTTGAAAAGGCAGTGACTGTCAGCTTAATTTATTAGCAACGCAATTTATTTTACGGTTCATACCATGTACTGTGTGCAGCTAAAGGTCGTGTCGACGTGCAACGAGAACCGGGCTAAAGGGAATGAAGCCAAGCGATGACTTATGCTGCAGTTAACCAGGGCGGACGGACAAGACTAGACACTAGTGTTAGTAAGTTCATGGCCTTACACTCTGTTCTGTCTAACAAACACATGAAGTCTGACGGCCGGCGTCATTTCTCGTGTTTTCTATGGATTTTTATCAAATGTTACATGATTGTTGATCAACCTCACCGAACGTCTGTTCATCCATTGTTTTGTCTTTGGTGGTCGAATACAGGATGAACACACGCTGATGGGTTTTGAGTTCAGGTCCATGTAATCTCAGAAATCTCAGAAAGTGAGTCATACTGTATGTGGTCAAGGTCTACAGAACAACATGCTTCATGCAAACATACAGGTAACCTACTCTCTCTGGATGTGTAACACTGCACTTGTATGATGAATGGGTTGTGGATAACCTTGCCACCGTGTCACAAGGTGCATTAGGTAACCATGAAAGACATTTTCTAAATGTGGCAAAGGATGCCATGCCATGACTGAAGAATAAGTGCCACTGAAGGACCTTTATCTTGCTGTCATTGCGCTTCTCGTGCAATATGCTGTGTTTTGTCAGTGTCCTCAGGTTACTGGACGTCCTTTTCCTACATGTTTTGGATTCATTTTTTTTTATTTCAAATGATGATTTAAGTCATTAAATCATTCATCACTGGCACTCTTGCACTCAATTTTCCCACATTTAATGCCAATAGTATGAATATGAATATTATTTATCAGGGGATCTAACACTTTCATAATAACCAGTAAACTCATTAGAAATATCAGACAAAAGAAAGAAACAGAAATAAACTCTGGGTGGTGGTGATAGAGTTATCTGTCACTTATTAATCCCTTAATTGAAATAATCACTACCCTAGTGTGTGTGAAGATTATAACGCCTGAGTGAAACCCTGAATGAGCTTGTGTGTGTGTGTTAATGTGTTACTGGACTTTCACTGGATTTTCATAAACTCTTATGAGCAGCTCAGAGCTCATTGCAGTTCTGAATCCTGCACGGCAAGCCATACATGGGTGTGACAACGATAGGGTGCTTGTTGAGCCGTATAGCCGACAGTGACCTGAGTCTTTACCTCTCCATCGTGCACTCAGCACCACCTGTGACTTCAGCTGGACTACATTTCTTCACACACGTGTGGTACACTCAGCGAGTTGCGTTCATTACCTCATGCGGTCACAATGTGAAGCATCCCAGCAATGGTATGTTGCTGGTGTGCATGAGGACTTGACAGGCAGGGATGTGAAGAATTGCATGCAAATCATTAGCGTGGGTCACCTAACCATGTCACAAAGAAAGCAATGCTCGTAAAAATGACTCATCTCTTTGAACTATATATAAATGTACTGGCTGGAAATAGGCTGCCCATATACATAAGAGGGTTTTCGATGATTTTCACATGGTCCTAGTCAATGTATTTAGTTCAACACCTGCAGTGTTCCACTGTGTGTATGTTACTTTAGGAAGACAAACGCAATGCCAGTGAAATTCAATTTAACCCACAGCCGTTTTTTGCAATTTTTCCATATATTTTGACAGATTTATGTGTAAAGGGACGGGAGGACTCCAGTGCCATATAATGCTTTCCCTGAAATCTATAAATGGTGTTACTTTTTTCATGAAATGAGGTCACCTCTCTCTCGAACATATCCGATAACGAGTGGGATGCATTAAGACCGATGATCATCATCCCAACTTTGCATGTGAGACCAAACAAACAAATATCTAAATCACATCGTTCGGATAACAAGTGATAACCTCTGAAGGAGTTAGAATTCAGCAGCAGTAAATCCTTCAGAGAAAAGCATGCAGCCAAGTGTTTTTCCCTTGGGAGAAATAAAGCGTTGCAGAGATATGCCAGTGTTCCGTCTTCTCTCTATCGCAGCGTCTTCATGCGGCCGTTTGACTCCCAGGCACAGGTGGTGGTGGTGTCAAGTTAGTCGTTAGTACCGTTGTGCACATTCAGACCTCAAAGAGTACAAAGAGTCCACCAGATAATATGCAGCAGCAATATCTGCACTTTCTCTGATTGTCTTGATTGAAAAAAAGAATCATTTGTCCTAGGCTTGGAGAAAACCCTTCAATATATCTGACTATCACCATTATATCTGACACTCAGTCGTGACTAGTATCATGATCTCTTCACAACAGAACAAATTCACTGCCTGATGACCTCAATGACTCTTTCCGTTGTGCAGTATTTGCATTCCCTGTCCATGAAAACGTTACTTATTATTATTATTATTGACCTTAGTAGCATCATAGATCACAGCGTAACATGATCAGTCTCCGCACCGCTCAGGAGATGAACGTGCTAGTGTTACATGTGCACCCTCACTTTTGGCCACAACTTTGGCTCTTGGATCCAGAAGAATATCGGAATCCATTTTCAAATCGATTATTGTCATGAGGTGTTACCTTGGCTGATGTAAGTATTAGTGTAATGTTTTTCTTTTGGTGCCATCTGCACCCGCTTCAGAATTTAACTGTGTTTTTTTTGCTCTGGCTAACGGAAGAGACAGTTGTGAACAGACACACAAAAGGCAACAAAGACAAACAAGCAAACAGCCACAAAATATTTCATGGCAAAATAAGTAAATAAATAACTTCTTGACCCTTTTTTAAAATGATCTTTCCTGGTCACCTTTTCAAATCAAACTGTGAGTGATATCCTTAAAAAAAAGGCAATAGATTTGCTATTTCTGGGAGAAATGGTTTGGACAATAGTTTTTAAACTTGCTGTGAAGAGGATGTCGTCATTTTCGACATTGATACGTATTTTCAGTCGAATAATTCTGTTGGAAACTGATTAGAAGTCCATGCATTCTATGTGCCTTTCTGCACGTCACTGTGTTCGGATTCAACCACAGGAGGGCGCTGTGATACAACAGTGAAAATGCCTCAAAATCCACTGATGATCCTCTCCTTTGAGAATCAACATATCAGGAACTCTCTTGTTTGACAACACAATATCAATAAAACCATCAGGATGGGACTCTTTTGTCAGTATGTTACATCTATTTGGAAACTGCTTTCCAACAAAATGCAACTCTTGTTGGCTATAATCCCTTCATCATTATGCACCAGTGTGTCCATGTCCATGTGTGCACAGTGCACATGTACAAGGCTTATTTACCAGAGAATAAGTGGCTCAATGGGAAATGTAATTTTTGTGCTAAACGGCAACGGATGTTTTGCACATTAATTCTCATTACACACATTTGCACAAACAAGCAGACGATGATCCACATGTAAAGTACAGGAGTGAATTTGGGATTCTATCTAAAATTCATTTACATGATAAACAGCTGGAACTGGAATTAGCTGACGGTTTCTGTTCAACTACACTACCCAGCAGTTTCCTTAACGATGAGAGATGCTTCAGAGGAATGAGCCATCTTGGTTAAACAGCGTTTTGAGATGAGAAATGTCAGCATGAGCAGCATTATCTGGGGTAAGGGAGCAGCATGCACATAATACTATGATACAGACACTTTTAGATCCAGTGTTAAACCCCTCCTGCTGGTATGCTCCACACGCTGGCCTGCTCCTGTGGTTTGATAGGAATGAGAATTCAAAGCAGATAGGAGGATTGTTGTCACTGACCAATTCTTCACTTCATAATCTTCATAATCGCAAGCTTCGCTGTTTTATAGCTGGAATTTAATACAGTGAGTTAGAGTTCGCTGCACAAGGTGTCATTCAAATACGTGAGGTAGATTCTGTGTTACGGCTCTTTGATACCAGACACGATGCTCAACAAATCACGTTGACAGCGTTTCTCCATGCTGCTGACAAGACCCTGACATTTGCTGCAAGAGAAATAAGAGAAAACACGTAAGTAAATGCACTTTTCAAAGTCCATTCACCAAGTCAGAGGAACAGCTTTGGGTTTTTTTTTCAGTTCACAATACCCGCTCAGTTTCATTTATGCCGCTTTAACGCTGGAGTTCAAGACACAACAGCACTGCACAGAACGAGGAAACAAAACGTGCTGTTAAATGTCGTGTGCACTAATATGTCAATGGGCCAATTGTGATTGTGGTGATAAAGTTTACATATGGTTGAATATCACAAAAGATTTGGAGCATCCACAGTGAGGTGAACTTACTCATTCCTGGAGTAATGTTAGACGACAGCCCCCTCAGATGAAATGCAAATAATCTGAAGGAATTATATATTTGGTCATATTTGACTTTTTATAATGACAGCTCCTTGGCACACCAGATGAACAGGATGTAAGTAAGTAAAGTAAATAGCTCATTTAACATGCAGTTGATGGATTAAATTGTGTTTGTAATGAGTCAAAAATCACCCTCGTTTCATAACTTCACATGGCTTCTTGTTGTCTCGGAGTCCAGTCACTTTTTCCAGTGCTGCCAAGGTGAGCTGTGGTCTGGTGAACGGCTCAAACCACAAACCCTGACATCCTTCCTCACTTCACTTCAAAAACAAGTCTTTCAACGGTATTGATCTCAGTCTTAAAGGCGAATACTCATCTTGAGAGAGAAACTGTTGGTTGTTGTTTTCTGTTTACGCTCCCCAACGTAATAAATCTCACAGCAGATGCTGCTCGCGTGCGCTTCATTTGAAACTTTAAGCTTTTGATCGCTTGAATTTTCATACATATTAAATAAAGCTCACACCGTGCGAGACACTCTTTGCACAACTTGGAGCTCATCTGATTTGTCACTACAAATTTCACCTGAGGAAAATGTGCTTACGAGAACATAATGTTACTACATTTACCGCACAAATTTGAGACAAATCACTGTTTGGTAGAAACCGAAACTTCTTATTTTCTTCCAGTGACAATTTAATGCAGACAAAGGTTACTTTGATAGATGAAATAGTGAGCAGGGCAGAGCAGTCAAAAATCATGCTGTCTTGGGACGTCTGTTGCCTCTGTGAGAGAGGAAAAACACCTTCTGAATGCTAAAAGAGACAATAAAACAAGATGGTGCGGCAAGTAAAAAGCAGTAAAAGAGACCGAGTGAGACAATCATCTGCATGTTTATGTGCACAGCTAGAGATCAAATCAGTTTGGGGAGATAATTTGTTTCTTGTGTGTTCTCTTGACAGATTCTGCCACCTTTGGGTCTGCAGGTAAAACACATCGTCTGTTTCTAATGGGTTCTGGCAAATGGCTCACAACCTTCTCCCGTCACGTTTCCTCAGCTGTCACACAATGAAATGAGAGTGATATAGTTGAGGTACTATTGGCAGCTTTGTTGCGTTACATACACAACACAACACATCACAACACAACACAACACGACACAACACACTATCCCCCACGAGCGTGGTGAACTACTTACACTTACAACTACTACACACATAACATACTGTGTATACATAGGATAGTTGTGTTCAAGCGACACACTTCTGTACAGTCTGTCTCTTTAGGCCGTGGCAAACCAGGCTTTGGAATCACCACACACCCCTTGATACCAAATCTCCAACACCTTCAGGATACCATATAATTAGGATACTAATAATCAGGAAACTAGTTAGTTGTGTTTCTAAATCATTACAAGTAACAGATAGTGTTCTGGAAACATCTGGAAACAGGAATCTGATGAAGGATTCTTACTCATTGTGAGTATATGTGAATGTAACTCCTCAACAGCAGCAGTGGACTGTCTCTGTGGACAATGTTTCGTAGGGGGTTTGAGCCAACCCAGAAAAGGAGGGTTCACTATTCAAACATTGTTTTTAATGTAATGCAATGTAATGAAAACAAACGTCTAATCTCACAAAATTGAATGTGACTCGTGCATCATGAGTACGTACAGTACAGATGGTTTGATGAAGAAATAAAAGACTGTAATATTTAACTGTATCAACTACTTTGACTGTTCCTCCTTGATTTTAAATAACACCTGTCAATAGGTGTTTTTGTCCCCTGTTAAACAATTATTTTTTGTATTTTTTGGCTTCTACTGCTTCTCACAACATAAAGCAGCCTCTCGTGTTGCTTTATGTTGTGTTGTGTTGCTCTTGTGTTCGTCTTTCAGTCGGTTCTGTCAAACTACCAAAGTCAACTTTTCTAAAAATAACCTGCAAATACACCACAATTCTTTTTACAGTCAAACTGCATCATAGAAGAGCCAGAAGTACAAAACAGTCTAAAACACATTATAGCCATTAAAGCAGGAATTAAACATTTAATTACTGTGTCGGAGACAACAGAATGTGACAGGGGATAAAAGATTAATGGCACAAGGCTCAGAAAATGACAAAACAAAAAGGAGAAACAAAGCAGAGACCAAAAAATGGATCTGAATGCAATGAGGTCACAGAGGCAGAAATTACTGTTTCATTTCTTTTGGACTTCGCAGGGAGTTGTTCATCTGCTGCTCTGGCCACAGCAAAAGGGAGTTACAGTCTAGACGAGATGAGATGCATGGATGGATAACCTTCTCAGGCTCTGTGAAGGACGGCCACAAGCTGGTTTAACCAACGCTGTCTGTGCTGCAGACACGTCGTTGGCCCTGGTCTGCTGCAGGGATCCACACACAAAGTCTGTTTCACTTCACGTTCTACTACCTGCCCTTTATATGACATGTTTTCAGTCTGCCTCCACTGCATTACGACTGCAGTATTATCACTATAATACATCAAGACAGTGGTGTCACACTCATTTTAGTTCAGGCCACCTTCAGCCTATTTGATCGCCAGAGGGCTGAACCAGTATAATAATCAAATAGTAACCTATGAATAACAACAAACGTTTCCCTTTGTTTTAGTGCAAACGGGTCTATTATGCCAATGTTTACATGAACTATCCTATTACAATACATGTAAAACATGTATTTTGTTCAGTAACATAAGTGCAACTATAAACTATATAATATACTATAAATATTATGCCTCAGAGAAACTTTTAATGAGCTGTCTGGAAAGAGACGATAATGATTTTTAAAATATTTGTATATTTATTCATTTATTTGTGTATTTATTCATATTTGTATAATTATATTCTATATCATTATATTTTTGTACACCATATAGGGGGTGTTGAGCCTACATTTCATGCTGAGTGAAGAAGTGATCTCCTCCATGGGGCTTCATTCTGACAAAGAGTGGACACATACCCGGCAGCGAGGTCGGATGAGCTGGAGGCGGTTTCAGTTTGGTCCTTTTTAAAGGTGAAACCCGGATCAAAAGTGACTCACAAAAGAAAAAAAGAATACAAGCTGTTGGTGTTCTTTTACTGCTCCAGAAATTAATGATTCTCAACCTGCAAACCGGAGCAAGTGAAAAGAGACGACTGCTGAGGCTGAAATAAACTTCAGAGCTGCAACAAGACCCACCGTCCCCAAAAGTGCTCTGTGAATAAGAATCACATCAGTATGTCTGAACATGTTCCTGGACAGGGAGGTCGAAAGCATATTTGCCCCAATAGGCAGTGCAACTCTTCAGTGCAGAAATATGACACGTACATATGTCAGAGTTGCACTGCACACGTTAGAGCAAATGTTCTGGGCAGTGCAAGAGTCACAGAGGACAACGTGTTTGACACGGCTGAAGACACAACGAGGTCAGGGTTCATTATCGATGATCTGCAGTGTCTGACAGGATGGTCGGGTTCCATCATGGGCTGGACTCGTACATGTCCTGCCAGGTAGGAACGGGGTGAATGTGATCACTGTACCAACTGGGCTGAGCTGCAACCAATCAGAGCAACGAACAAGGTGGCATGATCAGAGAAAGGGGCCAATGACAGAGTTTGTTTTGGAGAAGAGTGGAAGAGTTTGATGGAGAGGCAGTGGGCTATAATGGAAATGATCCCCTGTTGGTCTTTGATAGAAAGGTCCAGCCCAAGGACGATTCAAACCACCGCTCTTCTTCAGCAGCAGCCATCTTTGTCGTTGTATAAAACCACTGTGGTCCCCCTGTCAAGCCCCGCCCACAGACTCAGCTACATCAGCTACATCAGATAGACGCATGTGATTGGTCCACACTGATTTTGTTCATTGTTAACGATCCAGCTGTTCACGTCCACACGGACGTGCAGACAGTCCACATCTGCTGGCATATGTCTGGATTTCCACAGCAGTGTTTATCCATAAAAGGTGATCATTTCCTCCAAGGACAAGCACAAGCACTTCATCTGCAGCTTCAGTTGGGACATATGCTACGCTATATATGTTATTTATTTACCACCGCAAGCTCTGATGTTGCTAATGCCATTTTGTACATGAATGCATGTCAACTTTCTCAATGTATGCAGCCTTGTTGCTGTTCTGTATGTAAATGGCTTCAGCCTGGTTTTTCCCTGCTGAGACCTCACAGACACCCCTCCCTAGTGGTTCTCTAAAATACTTTACCGCTACTTTACTATGTATGTCATGACCATTTTTTTTTAATCTTAAATAGCCTGAGTGAATAATTTTTATATGTAGTCAACCTGGGCTTTTGAGATTAGGCTCTGCAAAACCCAAGCTGAATTTGAAATTGTTGAAACTTGACTGCACTTTCCTTCACACATCGCTATCAGCGAATACCTTTGTTCTGTCAGGTGCTGGAGCTTATGCCCAAAGGTCCTGCTGGCAGGAAGTCAGCAGAGATAGGATTTAAAGTTTGCACACGGATGTATCTGCTCTCTCTGATACATTGAGAGCTAAAAATCTATACAGTACAGTCCCAATTGTGCAGCTCATACACATCAAAATGCACTTGTGCAAATGTATTTTTTGAAACAAATGTGCATAATTTCATGAATAAGAGCAGGATTTAACATTCTAACCACAGAGTCTATCTCTGAGACTTGGTATTCCTTGTTGTGAGTCGCTTACACGACTTACAGATCTAAATCTCATCTCATGAAAATCATTATTTCTACCTCACAGGAGCAAAGTGGTGCAGGCTTGAAGTCTCTGACAGATATTGATCTGCCGGTAAGGTACACAGTTTTTCTGAGACTAAAAGGTGTACAAGGGTATGGTAATTCATTAAACAGAGTTAATGTCCATTCATGAATCTGCTGCAGAAATGAAATGGATCACAAATTTATTCTCAGCCGTCCTGACCAACCTGCATCAGAACAAAACCAGCCACCAGTCCTCTCTGCGACATTAATGTGGTTACACAAGAATACTGAGGCATCAGTTGGATTGCTTTGTACTGATGAAATGAAATGCCGATTTGTAATGATTTATTGATTGAGTGATCATTTCTTCTTGTAACGGCTGCTGTCAGCCCGACTTGTCCCACAAACCACCTATAGAACGTCTCCCACTGATCCAAAGGCACATAGGATTCTCTGTCGTTCCGTCCCAAAATGTGAAGTTTTCCTTCTGTGATTTCATGGTGTATACATACATCAACACAGTCTGCTCCAGCCCATCGCCCTCGTCAGTCCAGTTATCTTGAGGCGTTCTCATACCCTCATGTGTTGAGACAACCAATCAAATGACAGCTTAGGGTTGCCTCGCAGGCTACCCTGGAGGTTGCAGTGAGGGAGCACGTCGGACGAATACTTTTCTACATATGAATACGTTTGAGAAAAAATATTCATTCATAATTATGTTCATTACATTCAATACATAACGCATTGTGTAAAATGGATCCACATATTGACAGGGCCCACCGAGACTATCGAGGCTTCCTTCCCTTCCCTCTTTGCCTCGCCGCACCATCATAAAATCTCCCTTTTTTATTCTGGCTGAGCAGTTTTCACCACAGCTCTCACCACACTTTAGTGGGAACGGGAAAACTCCCGATGGCCTGAATTCATCTACATTATCAAAGGTAAATAAGCCATTAAAATGTTTTGCTTCTTCTTTGTTTGTAATCCGACAGTGACAATGTGTGACTTCTGTCGGGGAGAGTTCTTCTAATGGATTCGCTGTTGTTCACCACGGGCGGTAATGAGTCTGACTGGAATCAGTGGGTGGGCAGAGAACAGAGGATTCCCAGCTAAAGGGGAAGTGATAAGAACTGTTGTTAAAGAATTTTTTGGTACAAAATGAGCCGTAAAGAAACATCTGGTGGAAATCAAACGCTGTGAATTTCAGCAGCGTTCTGCTGCATCACTTTGTAGCTGTGCAGCTTTAAATAAAAATGTGTCTGTGAAAAGGCAAAGTCGGGACAGAGCTGAGATAAAGGCAGGGCGATTACTGAGGACGGCGTCAGTCATTTGGAGCAGAAGATGTGGGGGGAAGAAAGGAACAATTCAGGGGCCTAGAAAAGAACACCTGGAGCAAAATAATATACTTTAACTGCCGGTAGTCAGAATGTATTATTCAGCGCTAAATGACTCTGAAGAACGGCGTACACGAGGATTCTATAAGCATTGTTGCAGTGACTCTTTCAGTAATCATCCATGGCTGATGGTAACAAAGGATGGAGACAATGTCCTGAACACATGACCACACTAAACAGCGACAGTCACTCCAGGATGGGAGTATTTGAGCTATCAGGGGTATTGATGACTTTGACTCTGAGGTGTTGTTTTCTTGCAGAACATCATCACACTGTAAAAAGTAAAACGCTGAGAAAACGCAAAATATCAAGTCAACCTGAGGCAGTAGAGTTTTCTCAACTTTTGTCTAATGTTATTGAGGCCTACAAGGAAAGTTGAGAAAACTCAAAAATGTCGTGCATCATGTTGACTTTATATTTTGCATTTTGCCTGGCACTTTTTACATTTTTTTTTACAGTGCAGTGAATTGAGGTCCAGAAAAGAACTGAGCTCATTTTAACACATCGCAACTGGAATAACGATCAAACGTTTGACCTATGAGTGAGACACAAAGCTGCGCGAAGGGACACACCTATACTTTCATCTGTACATGTGTCTGGCAGAAGCAACAGTGGTGCACATCTATCCTCAAGCTTCCTGCGTTGCTTTAAACATGAACTTTCATCAAACAGACAGAGGAGGGTGGGATGTCAAATGCCACACTGATTTACAATGTCGCTTCGACATGGAAACCAGAATGTTCGCGAAAGATGATTCAAACAACTGCTCTTTATCAGCTGCAGCCATTTTGTACATACCGGTAACCACTGTGGTCATCGTGTCAGATAACATCCATCAGAATTACCCCTGTGATTGGTCCAAACTGACCTACAGGAACAATCCACATCTCCTGAAAAATATGGACAATTTATCATCAAATGTGTTGTTGACTTTTGAAATACTAAATCAAACATAAACTATAAATCAACAGAATGAAGGACATTTTTTGCTGATGAAGCACTGGTGTAGTTTGGTGTTGATCCAAATCCTAATCATGAATGGAGCTTTCTTTCTTTCCCTCTATTCTTTTCACACCCAAAAACAACGTGTCAATCAGTGTGTAAACGGGTGCTTGTTAATGTCGTCCCAGCTGCTCCTTCTCTGGAACAACATCCATTAGCTGATGAAGATGACAAAAACGTCTCTCCCTAAAATGTCCTGTAGACTTTCACACTCGATACAAACCAGTCATCAGCTAAGACACTCTCAGACCCTGAATAACATTCAAGGTGCTGCGGGCATGTTATTACCTTTCTACTGTAGCTGGTTGAAGCTCAAGCAGCATTTTAATGGAAAAACACAAGGGAGCTGATATCGCACCTTTTCCCTAATAGACCTCAGAGCCTCCAGCATATTAACTGTGACAAACAAGGCAGCGAAGCTACAACAGCGATGGACTAAAAAGCCAAGTTTCCAGCTATTTACTTTTTATTTAATACACACACTGGTGTCTAAGCCAGTGTTGTTGGTGATAACATCTCTGAGGGGTGCCAGAGGCATACTTTCATATTCTACAATACTTTACACACAAGAAAAAAAAGAGAGAAGAAGCTCCTCCAGGTTCCACCGAGTGGTAAAAGTCCTTTCAGCTTGGCTGCTTTGGTCCGAAAGCCTCCAGCTTTGCTGCTTTGGTTCACGCTCATCTAATTTGTCTCCAGTTTTTCATCGATAATAATAATAAAAAAAATGCACGTCACACATGCACCACACAGTGAGAGTCTAAAATCCCTCATTCGCTGTGTGGTCCGTTGACTTGTGATTTACAGTGGTATCAGAAGAGTAACGTTACAACATTACGAGTGAAATCAAAGCCACAATGAAGTTTAAAAATTATTGGATAATTATCATCAAACACGCAGTGGGAGGCGTGAATGGGTGAATGATTTGCTAATAAATGAAGGCTCATTTCCTTAAATTAATGCAACATTTGCTGTTTATCACAGTATAATTTGGGTTTGATGTGCTTCCAGCAGGTGACAAAGAAACAAAGTCTCCTTGAAAGGTTAGTTTAGTTCTGTTCAGAAATTTTGGTGTGACGATTTTGCTGTGTTTTTGAACAGTTGCCTGAGGAACAGGGAAATAATAAGGATGCATTAGAGACCATCAAACATCTGGGGTGCATGCAGGAAGAAGATAATGACTGTAACTCCAGATGAACATGGATGATGTGTCAGACGCTACGAGAAGTGATGCCTCCAGGAGGATGAACCGCCTGCACACGCTGACGCTCACTGGGGACAACGTGGAACAACTCCCTGACTGAAGGGGGAGCTAAAAAGAACAGTTTATTATCGTATTTTGTGCAGGTGACTCCCACGAGAACTCGCAGACACATCAGTGGCAGTAGAATAGCAATTAGAAATTCTCAGGTGGGAGGGGTTTCCACTAATTAGATATTCATGAGGTCAAAGTTCAGGCAGCAATCAATAGTCTGATCAAGTGAAGAGACTTTTGTAAACAAACTAATGACTTGTACGATACATGTTGTAGCTTGATGTGTTGCTTCTTAAACCGAGGCCAATTTTAAAACTACAACAAAATAATACAGTTGCTCTAACAACAGATGTTGCACTGAAGGAATATGCTGCTCTGACTGACGTAGAAATACAACAACTTAGAATCTTATGGCAGCAGCCAATCAGTGATCGGATCACATTTGTATTCTTCCAAATCTGAACTTTCGGTTTGCTGCTGCTCACACTTAAGTGTTATAATTAGTGTTTTAAAATATTTTTGACAGGAAATAAGTGTTCTGCAGTTAGTTATGTAGCCTACAACCGTTTCGACTGTGATGACTGCTCATGTAACGCAACTAGCATGCTAACATACGGTAGGCCGCTACCGTTAGTTTGCTGTCAACAAATCTGACTTTAGATCTGAGTGATTTGTTTTAGCTCAATTTTCTACATATACACAAGCAGAAAAATTAAAGTAAAACCCTTAACTTTATTAAAACCCCTGGACATAACAGCATATTAATGTTATTTTTTGTTTTCATGGCTGTGCCAATGTTTTACTAAATTCCAACGTTTAGCACCCTGTGTACAGCTCATAGGCACATAATTAATATGAATATATAGATTTAATTTCCTGTTATTCCCCAACAAAAGACGCCAGGGACAATTCTCAGTGCACATGCCCCCCCCCCGCTGACATCTATGTGTTTAGGACAAGATATTGGGGTTTGATTGGTAAATATACTGGATTTTGTTGCAGTATTATTTATTCATGCATACAAACAATTTCAAGTTAGTCCAATTCATGAATAATAAGCAGACAAATGGTACAACTTTCCTCTTCGCTCTGCAGTGTTTTTAACTATCTGATAAATTCAGATAACCCTCTCCGGTGAATTGCAAACGAAGGCAGTGAAGAGCTCCTGTGCTACGACATCAGCCCACAGAGTCACAGTCATGCTCCTGTGTAAATACCACTGATTCACACTGACAAAGAGAAAAATCATTTTAAATGAGTTATGCACCTTGTGCTGGTTAAAAAAAAAAAAAAAAAAAAAAACCCTCATCACTCATTCGTAGCCTGACCGGCAGTAAGAAACCTAATCAGGGCTGGCCATTTATCCAGATGAAGGAATGTGACTGCCATTACTGGACGGAAAATGCTGTATGTGCAGATAAACCACACACTCATATATAAGACCTATCAAACCGCTCATTTATACTCTGAAGCTATTTCCAGCTGCCTGAATGGGTTTGAATCGTGCACAGCAGTGAACTCTTGCTTTATGTGAACAGATGGGCTGATGGGATTGGAGCTGTGAATCAAAGCTAAGCAAAAAAATATAGTTTTGAAATTCCATATGAAGATACAAGAATAAAGACAATTATGTAGAGCTTTGAAGAGGAAACACAACCGTGAAAATGAACAACTACATCAATAATAATAATAATGATAATACATTTTACAGTACAATGAATACCAAAATGCTTAAAGTTAAGTTATGTTACAGCATCCAATAAACTTTGATGATTTGTTCTTTGAGTCAGATTACAAAAGAACGAAAGCATCAGTTCAAAGAAAAATTCTATTATTTCTCTGTTAGCAGGTTTAATATTTGCTTGATTCTTGGGGCTGTGCAAAGACAAAACAACTAAAAAAAGAACAATTGAAAAAAGAACACAAGAAAAGAGATCAAAACTGTAAACAATGCAGACAACAACATCATCTGATCTACACACAAAGATACATGCAGCATCAACATTTACTTCCGTAACACAACATGCTGGACAGCTAATCCCACTGGGGTCTGATGGCGGGCACGATTCCATCATGATGTGAAGAACTACACCAAAATAAAAAATGAGGTTCAGTGTTAACCACTGTTCCACCATGTCACACTAATGAAGAATTTATTTACAAAAATACTGAAATGAATGAAAAGAGTTGTGCTGCAGCACATCAGAGAGGCAATGAAAGAGAGCGAGAGAACGATCTCACAGGAGGTGACTTACAGCAATGAGCCCCATCAGGCATCTCGATGGTCGTGAGTTACACCGACCAGCAGAAGGACACAAAGGAGCAGGACAGTCAGTGCGGACACACAGAGGAGACCTATGTAGGCAATAGAGACAACGGGGACAGACAGACATGATGCCGCTGTGAGCAGATGAAAGAAGGAAAAAGGCAAACAGTCCAAAATATGAATATGAGATAGGTTTAGGGTTTTCGTTTTTGAAGATTTCTTCCTCAGTTTGCTTATTTAGTTGAAGTGCGTCGGCTCTGAAGTTGGGCAGCCTGTCAGAATATTTCTCTGCTGCCTGCTTTTCTTTCCTCCTTGACTCCAGAGACAGCGAGAAAATTGGGATCCTTTGAGGACGTGAGGGGATGCAGAGGTCAATAAATAAAATTATAACGAACACTCAGGATGACTTACAGTTACAGATATAGCTCGCAGGAAGCTGCACTGTCTTTTTAGAGCTGATTGAGGAAAGTAAAAATCAATGTTTAAGATGCAAAGGTCAGATTAAAATTAGCTCCATGCCTTCATTTCATTTCATCATCACATCAGAAAGGTGGAACATACTTTTCTACCAGTCTTTTGTTTCTAAATGAATTAATGTCAGCATTGTTTGTGGTTAAACAAACAACCTATGTTGGAATGTAACTTTTTTTTTGAAAAGCTATAAATGAACAAAGTATACAAACAGTATACTTAAGTAAACAAAAGGGATTTTGAAAACATTCATGTGGATGAAAACTTCACTGGATCCAGCTGTTGGGAGTGAATGATTACTATTTTGGGAGACAAGTTCTAGACGGCCTGTTTGTATCCATCATAGCAGGCAGCAGCACTGGATCGCTCACACAATGTTTGCCTGTAAATAGGAGAAAATATTAATCACATTGAATAAATTTGAGCACCATTAAAAAGTAACAACTGCTTCTGCCACGCTGTAAGAAAGATAGCTGGAGGACAAATGCATGTGAAAGTAAATAGGCTTATCACTGCCAGGTCATTAAATCACCGTGGGGATTTTTTTTCCATTAATGCAGCATGATGTCTTCACATAGAGGTTGTGGAAGGATTTTCAATTCATTGTGTTTGTTTTGCCCCACGTCTCTGAAGGCTGTGCCTAAAATGAATGCAATCTATTGCTTCAGTCACACTCGAGACTGCAAAGGAAGAATTTCCACACACTTAAAATGCTATAATGCATTTCATTCAAGCAACATAGTAAACAGCATTAGTCTTTTGTAGCCTGGAGAATAAACATTTATATGTGTGACAACAAATCAACAAGACTCCAGTGTTGTTGATGGCCTTTTCCTCTCCGAATGACACTGATATATTTATTTGGATCCATGCAGTCTGAGCAGGTACATTCCTGCTGAGTTGTTGGTTGTGAGAGAGAAAAGCCACGGATAAGCTCAAGTTTAGCTTTGCTAACCCATTAATCCTGCTTCATGAGAACAGGCCTGACACAGAATGTCGATGACTTATGAAATCATCCAGGACCTAAATCCTCCAAAGTGCATTTCGGCTCAGCTCTCCATGTACCCACCTGTGGAGCAGAGACCATGTCTCGACAGCGCCTTGTTACTGTGTTTGAAAATGCAGACTCTCTGGGTCTGGGGACACTTTGCTCAGTAGATTTCAAAGAATAGAGGTCATGCTGACAATTAGCTGCTTATTTTGTGTATGTAAATGCAGTCTGTATAGATAGAAGTATCTATCGTGTTGACTCATGTTGTAATGCATATACTGTATATACCCTATATATGAGTGCTATTAATGCTGTTAGTTTATATATTGTTTTGTTGGGGGGTATTCAGGCACAGTGGAAGCGTAGATTAGAATAAGTAATAGCACCAATAAATCAGTATCAAAACCCCTAAGAACAGTCCAGCCCAGACATTCTAAATTTGTTAATCCCTGCCCCCAATCCTTACCTCACCTGAGGAAAGCAGAATTTTATCCTTCTTTCTTTACAACACCGGCACTAAAAGATACACATTTGCATAAAAGGACAAAAATCGTCCATTGGGATGAATTATGCAGATTATACTTTGTCTCCAGACGTGTCTTTATATCGACCCTCCGGGGCCGATGACAGATTGTATTTTGGGAGTTTTAGTGCTCGAGTTTGTACGTTTGGTTCTGGTGCAGGATTGTGCTTGTTTATTTTGGTCTGATCCAGTAATATTCTCAGCCAGCGATGGAAAACAGCATCTGCACTTGTCACAATGACTCGGTGTGAGTCCAGCACTCTGACTGTGATCTCACAGGCCTCCGTTCTCTAAAAACACGTTCCTCTCTTTCTTAATCCGGTCACACACACACATTAACACACGCCTCGGGCATGCGTCCCATGCCCGAGGCGCATGGGACGCACCTGCTCTCCTTCGCTCACACTGTGGAAAGATGCAGATCGCATTAGTGTTGTGTCAGTAACGTCCACCTGTAACACAGGGGTGCCATGCATAGTGAACATGTCCC
>CAAKHB010001009.1:50907-71299 GCA_901007665.1 Aeoliscus strigatus
ACACACATTAACACACGCCTCGGGCATGCGTCCCATGCCCGAGGCGCATGGGACGCACCTGCTCTCCTTCGCTCACACTGTGGAAAGATGCAGATCGCATTAGTGTTGTGTCAGTAACGTCCACCTGTAACACAGGGGTGCCATGCATAGTGAACATGTCCCATGTATGCAACTGTGCAGCGGAGACAGTCTCTCACTGTTGGAGCAAAATGAGATGATCCTGGGGATGAATTCACGTTGGAGAAACTAGAAACTAAACTTGAAAACACATCTGATTGTGCTGTGGAGCCGTTCTGTGATGTCATTTCAAGACCATTGGTGGAACTTTAATCAAATGACCAGACTGAAAACATTGGGGCCACTATGACCTCACTGCTGGAGTTGTAACTCGTTACATGTGTTACGGCGTTAATGCGTTACATTATTATTACTGTGTTACAGGATTTAATTACAAACTAAACTGTCATCACTTACATCTGTGGAGAAATAAATGTGTAAGTAAATTAGAATTGTTTATGTAAACATTCATGATAACAATTTTAGCTACATCTGCACAATTACTCATGTATTAATATTATTAGTATTATTTGTCCTGATTTAGTGGTTGACAGTCGTCCAAAACTGATCCAATGTCATTTGTTGGTCATTATTTTGCAATAGTTATTCTACTGTTACATTTTAAACAGGGGGATTTTTCATTGGCATTTACCATCACTGTGTGTAGGAAGTTATATTGTGTATAATTTGTATGTTTTGCATCTATTGTAGTAAGATCAGGGTGGAGCCCGGACGACATTTTGTTCTCTCTTCTGTTTTTTGTATTTTCAGTTACTTTAAGCGTCCTCTGCTGCAGCTGTTTCCTTCAGGATTAATAAAGTTCTATCTTCCCATATCACAGCAATTCAGTTATTGCTATCTTGCAAACTGGATGAAAAGTGACCAAACACAGAGTCTTTGCAGTGACAATATCTTGGGACTTTCTCCTCTGGATGAAAGATGAATGCTGCATACAGAAGAAGTGCTTCCCGTCATACCAACCAGCTCATTGGAAATAATTAGGGATTCACTGGACTGGTTGAAGGACACATTGGGACGAGATCAAGGGTTCAGGGAGAAGACTTTAGTGAACCTTTGACTATCTACTACTTGCACTTATGCATTTACAGAGATGGGCGTGATAACATTGTCACTAACGTCCGAGTTGGAAACTCATGGTGATGTAATTACCATGTGAAAACAGAGATGCGTTACAATTTTCATCACAGAATATCCGTGTTTGCGCTCGTACTTTTGCTAACCAACACATTGTGTGGTATTCCACGTCCAACTACAACATTCCCATTGACTGCAAACAGTTGTGTGTGTACGAGTCACTGAAAATGGACACAAAAGACCTCATGATAAAAAAACATTAAAAACACAGTCTGTACTGACAGACTATACTGAGCTACCGACGCCATCTTGGATTTTGAACTCAGGTCCTCAGAGTTAGATATCCGAGGTAAGGGGGAGGTTCGTTTTGCAACGTCCTGTCCACAGTTCAGACAATATCTCAAAGTCTGACAGAGTCTTCAGTGAGGTGTTTAAATGTTTGGTACCTTTGCTGCATGATCACCAGACCTCTCACGCAGTGAATGTGCAGAATCCCTGTTCCCACACTGACAATGTGGTCATGACAGGGAACGTTTCCACATCCAGTACATGTTTTATGTGAAAAACAGAGATGCAGCAAACATGTCCAAACATCACAGTCAAATGTTAATTCTACACACTTCAAAGTATTTTTTATTCCTCTTTGCATGTTCTGTTGGTGGGATTTGCAGTTTTTTCCCCACTGAAGCGGTGCCTCTGTAAGGGTTTGTGCTCAAAGCCCCGGTGCTGTTATCTCCACCCTGAGCCCAGGATAAGGCAGGACAGGCAGCTTGGCTCTTTGTTTATATCCTACTCTGACCTGGAAATGAAGAGTGAGGGGACATGACAGAGCTGTGTCCTTGCCTCCCCGACAGAGAAGATCTTTGATGCCGTGCTGCCTCTGCTCCACCGTCAGTCTGTTCTCTCTCTCTGCTGTTGCCTCTTAATTGTGTCTTTACGGCTCCTGGTTGGCGACGTATTGATGCCGGCCAGGGACGCAGATACGTGCACGGACAGCCTTCACTGCTCGGGCTGCCTGCTGCTCGCCGAGCTGACGCTAAGATGTCCTGTGGTGGATTGTCCTGTAATCCTTGCCCATGCTTCAGCGACGCAGCTTGGCTTCCAGTTGACAGAAGAAGACTTCATTATCCTGGAGCGCCGCCACAGCTCATCTCAGGTGCAGCTGTCCTCACTGACCAGTAGAATGGTCACATGAAGCTACAAACAAAATGGTTGTCAGCTCAACAGCTCAGTCACTTAGTGTAGAGTTGTGGGATGCAGTGCTCAGTGGTATGGGAATGCCCGATATATTGGTAGACAGAAGTGGTAGAGTTTGTTTTGGAGAAGAGTGCAAGGGTTTGATGGAGCGACAGCGATGGAATGGAAAGGATTCTTTTTTGGTTTCAGAAACTTCCAGGTTGTTTCCTGTTGACGTCAAAGAACATTCTAACGACTGATCTACATCAGCCACTGTGGTCAACCTGTAAAGCCCCGCCCACATGGCTCTGGGCACGCCTACATCACATAGACCCACGTGATTCGTCCAAACTTATTTAGGTTTATTTAATGAACTTTAAATTTGCTGGCAGAATATCTTGATTTCCAGGCCAATAGTTAAAAGTTAGATGTCAGTGCTGAAGTATAACTACTAAAATCAAATACCATGTTGTTCAAACATCACAATAATTGATATATCGTCAGAATTCAACTCTCTGAGTGATTTCATTAAAGCAGCAGAGGACATGATTATATACAAATTCAGCTGAGACAGACACAGCATGAAAATAGGACACGTAACAAGATTAAAGTTTTTAGAAAGTGCTTTTTTATTCTTATTTTCCAATATTTTGCCATATCGTGATAAAAATTGTGCATTGTGGTATCCCAGTTATGTTATGTTTTTTTTCCTGCTGGTGTCAAATGTGATTGCAAATTATGCTCCTTTGCACACTTCCTGTTTCCCAGCCGTTTGTTTCGTCAAATTAATTAGCTTTATTGAGGGAAATTGCCTGGCCGCAGACACTGTGCAGTGTCTGTTTGGGATTCATGGGTAAATGGGAAATGGTGTGGAAAGGAAAAAAAAAACTGGAAGATAAAACCAGAACAATAGATTCCCTGAACGCAATTAAGCAGAAGAATTAGGAGTGTGCTGTGCAAAAAGAAATGTCGTGCCTCAGTAGATCTCCTCGTTTATGCAGAGTGTCAGATAAAGTAAAGCCTTTTATTCCTCTCTGCTGCTCCTGGTGTCCAAGAATTGAAGAGAATTTCAGAGATTTTCACGCCAGAGCTGTGAAGTCAGGGTGCTTGATATTAAGAACACCGTCTTCACACAGCAGCCGCACCACATCCTCCTCTGGAAGCAGCAGACAGACTCAGAGAGAAAAAAATGTGTTCCACTCGGCTGCGCCCAAACACAGAGACGCACATATTTTCTGTTTCGAAAGGTGCTGGTGGCGGGAGCACAACTCTGTAGTACCTGCACAGTCGCTCTGCCAAAGACCCCGACTTCCTTCAGATTAAACCGTACGACTCTGTGAGACTGTCACAACCTTCAGCTTCCTTCAACTAGGCTGTTGAGCCTTCAACCATACTTATCTATCTATACACTGAATATATACTGACATACATGACGGAGAGCTCATCACAAAGAATGCTCCAGGGAATCACTGCTGCTATTCTCCATCACACTGTACAACTATTCACCTCCAGGGGACAGAAACACATCCGGCACATAATAATAATAATGTTATTATCAGCTCTTACACCAACATTGTATTGACTTTCATATATTCAATATTCAATGCCAGCAGACTGCAAAAGTTAATATTTATTAATTTATTTAAATTTTAAAATTAAATTAAAAAATGAGAAATTAATCATTCCCACAGTACATGTCAGAATCAGAATGTCTTTATTGTCGTTGTGCTAGGCACGACGAAATTTTATTTGCAGTTCCATGATATAGACAAACAGTATAAAGACAGTATAAAAGTATAAAAGTATCAGTATAAAAAGTATAAACAGTATAAACTGTATAAAATGTGTTCTCAGTGTTCTCGGAGTTAACATTGTACATATTATTCATTTAGGAAAAAAATGTTGTTTTCTGTTTCTAAATATATTTAGATGTAGTTACTTTAAGTAAAGTGTTACCCTTTTTTACCTCACTGGATTAATAGCTTGTCATATCCCCTAATAATTGAAATTCTGTAATTTTTTAATGTTTGAGCTGTCCTTGAGAGGATGGAGAGAGGAGGAACTTTATTTTTGTCTGTTGTCTTTTACAGATCTGGTTCCACATAAACTACAGAGAAACAATGTAAAATAAAAACCAATTCAAGTTGATGTTGTTTGATGACGAGGCATTTCAGTTTCTCCACTGTCCTCAGGTGTCTCCTTAAGAGCAATGAAGACATATTCCAATCTCAATTGGTCTACAAACAGCAGATATTGTGACTTTAAGTGCAAAGCCCTGTAGGAATCGGAGATACGCCCCAAAATATCAGCTCACAACCCTCAAATAAGATGTCGCGCTAACACATCTGTCTCAGTCCAAAGGAAGTGGAGCAGAATGCGCTCGTCTCCACCTGAGGGTCCACAGGTGAGTGTGCAGATGTATGAGGGAGACAAATGACCTTTCCATCAGACCACCAGAGGGACGCTGGTGACTTCATTATCTTGTCTGTGATTCAGCAGAGTTGAACTTTAAATTTCTCACTTCGTTGTTCTATAGATTTATTGAAGTAATTAGTTCCATCAACCAGGAGGCAACAACAGGCGGGAGTGGTTCTTTGATTCCAGCCAATGAAATGGACAGGGAGGAAGGAACTGAAAAGAACTGAGTAAGATGTTTCCCATACTAGAAACACTGTATTACCTGATGATGATGAAGATGACGTGTGTGAGTATATATATGTTGTTTTTTTGTTTTACACATTGTCTGCATTCAGACGTTCCATTACGTATTTCTACAAGTGTGAACATTTGAATGATCATGCCTTTTTTGGGAGGGTTGGGGGGGGTCCCTCTCCCAATCCCTCACAAACGTACTTCACCACATAACAATAAAGGATTTTTGTCAACCATAACCAACGTCATGTGTGTTGCATTTGGGTCCACGTTTCATTAATGCTAATTAAAGCTACTGAAAACCACCATGCTTTAACGCGTATTAAATCATATTTATGTATATACTACTACATATAAATACAACACAATATGACATATTGAACCTTTTTATATTCCTGCATGCAGCCGCAGAGCAGAGAAAGAACAGGTAAACGGTGCATTTGTTTCTGTTTTTAACAGTAATCAGCATACTTTGCTTAATTCACTCGTTCACACTCACTCACTGTAGCTCATCTGTTAACATATTCACATTAACCAGTGGCTCAAGGACACTTGGACAAAACCCCCCTCAGCCACACACCAGAGTCAGCACCGTCAGGGTGTGAAGGACTGAACAAATAGTCAATAATCAAACTGTCAGCGGGTGCAGCAGCTGCGACTAGTGAACAGAGAGTGACTGCGCACGTCGTAGGTTCAATTCCAGAGCCAGGAGGAGAAATGAGAGCAGGTGGGAATGACAAGCAAATGCTCTGTATCATCTTTAGTTGGACTCATATCTCAAACCAAAAGCAAAACAATCTCTGACTCAATGTCAAAAACAACAGTCAAGCTTCCCACAAAGGAAAATGGCTGTGCAGTGTTGTGTGGGGGCGAAACATGGACAAAAACAAAATGAAGACGAGGGCTTTAGGGGCTCAGCTAAGAATGATGTGTTTCCAAAAAATGAAGTTGGCCTGCAGGAGGAAAGATCTGGAACTGAAGAATGAAGCTTGGACAGTTTCCATCCTCTGTATGTGGGTTCATGTCCATTCAACAATCCTTCCTTCATTAGTTTCATGTGGCGATTTTGTTGTTGTTTGGCTTTTCACTCCTGTATGTACCATTAGTACTGCATGTTTAACTATTTATCTACTTTTTATCCATGGCGCTGATTTTTCTTTTTTTTTCTTACTGCTGAAAATGATCTTATACATAATTTAAGTATGTCAAGCTCCCTGAAACATGTTTGGCTGATTATCAGCTGAAAATATTCCCTATTTCATTCACTGCAGCAGTCTGTTTTTTTGTTGTTTTTTTTATCGGAGGCCGTCACACTTGTGCATCATCATTAATTTATCCGTCTTTCTCAGCCGTAGTTGACATATTTCAAGCAGCGAGGCAGATGTACATGTTGATTGATGTGACTTGTCAGAAGAACAAGTTTGCACAGTTAGTGAGCTGGTGACAACGCCCATATGTTTTCAGGCGACAGCAGATAACTTGACTTGGAAGTGAAGTGTTTGGAAATAACGCGAATAACACTAAATTATTTCAGAGTTGTAGTTCCTCTAAGCTATTGGCTGTATAAATGTGGACGTCACCCGTTGTAGATCTGAAGCCTTGAGACTTTTCACAGGATCATTCTCAGAAACCAAGTTGTCCATTCATTTTAAACCACCGATTACATCAGTTTAGTTTTCCAAACTAATGCCAAGACAATGCCATGAAATGTAGATTTAATTTCACTTTCAGGACGTTTGTTTGATCACAGCTGTGTTTTGTGAAAGACATTTACATACAACATTTATTGCTGACCTCCACTTGTCACTCTCTCAGGTATTGTATCAGACTCATGTCATTCAGGTTCAACACAATCCAGCGGTGAATCTGACAACAGCTCCTGTTTTTTGGAGCCTAAGTGCTTATTTTCTCTGTGTCACGCTGAGAGTTTGTCTCAAAGTTTGTTTTTACATCGATTGGACTGCAAATCTTCCAACTCTTAATAACAAGGAATGGCTAGTGTACATTTATTATTCTCATACGTCAGCGTTTCATTATTAAATGTGAGATTCAATCATAACTCTGTTTTTTGTGCTCGGTGCTCAGTCATGTGACTGTTCTAACATTAGTTTGTGGAAAAAGCCCCTGGTGAGCGCAGCGGTGCAGCCTGAAGCTCAAAGGAAAGCTTTTGTTCAGGTGCTGAGCTTTAATACCTGGACTTTAGACGATGGAGACGGGGGAGGTGATGGTGGGGGTGTGTTGGGAATGGGTGGGGTGTGTGTGGGGGGGTGGGTTCTTGAGGTAAGTGAGACTGTACAGTTCAGTGAGGTCCATGCTTGAACAAAAGCCTTGTCGGTCAGAGGAGTATCACAGCTGAAACCCAGTAACGTTAGATGCAGAGATGGTTCCTGATAGAGTAAAAAGTCAGAGAAAACCCTTTGTTGAGTCCAGTGTGAACAGCCGTGTCACTGTATACTACACAGGTAAAATGTACAGTACTGAAAGAAATCAACTTTTTGTTCCAATATACAGTGGAAACACATGGTGCAGTAGTGTTTAGTACTTGCCCTGTTTGTGAGGCAACAAAAAAAGAAATCCGTTTTAGTCAGTAACTTAACTAGTCCCTTCAACTGCAAAACATAAGAAAACATTTATGTTCTGATTTAATCCAATTTTCCCCCGATACAAATGCATGTACAGACTGGTTGTGTCTGTTTATCATTAGAGTCTCGAAAAGAAAAGAAAGGTTTACAAACTGAGATGTAGTGATAAACCAGGTTTAAATTTCTGTACCGTGTTTTTACAGAGTGTCTATGTACAGCTCTATGTTCCATAGTTCTATGTACCACAGCTCTACGTCCCCACAGTTCTATGTTCACACAGCTCTATGTTCCACATCCTTATGATCCCAAATCTATGTTCACACAGATCTATATGCCCACATGTCTAAGTAATCCAACTAAATCATGGGTGAAAGTGTGTGCATGTGTGTGTGTGTGTGTGCTTGTGTGTATGTGTGTGTGTGTGTGTGTGTGTGTTCTCATTATACTGAACAATCCAGCTGAGACAGTGTGGACATTGAGCATTGGCCAGAAACTGACAGAAGCAGTTTTTCTTTTAAACACTGTTAACTTTGAATGCAGTCTGCTGGAGAGTCCAGAACCGGTGCAGACCAGTCGGTCAGGGCATCAGTTGTCAAAATACCACTGAGGGACCGTAACGCTCCCAGGTCAGCACAAAAACTCACTCCGGTTTCAAAGGTGAAATGCATTTTCTGCTTGGTAGACGAGATTCTTTTCCATGCTAGTAAGCTAATATTTGCAAACAATATCAGAAAATAAAATCTAAAATACTTTTAAAGTTATTTCACATGAGAGCAATCTAGAAGTGCATTTAATAGATGTACACTGAATACACAGTATTACAGCATGTGACTGGTTTGGAAATAGATTGAGTGGGTGTTGTAGATATGATTCAATAAAGATTGTAGAAATATGGAGGTTCCAACTTGTTTGAGTGCTGATTCATTTTGTAAAGAGGTGAAAATACTTGCAAGTCTTCATCTGCAGTAGATTTTCAGAAAACAGCATAAATCAGTGTTAAATTATTGTGAAAGGAGCTGAAAATTCCGTCTGTTTATCCAACTTCATGTCCCATTGATTCTCACCGCGTTTGTATCAGCAGTTCTACATGAATTTAATAGACACTCTACTGTCCTCAACATCTGATAGCAACTGGATAGTGACACATTGATTTATGGGACTCAGAGGAGAGGTAATTAATTACTGTGATTAAAAAGATGTGCTCATCAAGGTTGCTGTCGAGTTTTTCCCGTATTAACTCCTCACTGACTGTAAATCTGTTCAATATGTGCAGAACACTACACAGCCGTCTGCTGAGGATCCTGGAAACGCACATAACCTGTCAACTTAGGCATCTTTTAACCTCAATTATTATTACACCATCTGCCGCCAGGAGCTTTAACTGAGCCTGATGAGAGGAGACGAGCTGATACCAGCAGGAGAATCATCCACTTCTTTGTTGTTCGAAATATGAATCATTCTTTTTGCTCACATGAATTGTCCTGTTAAAGGAATAACATGCTCAAACCTTTTTCCTAGTGTGTGTGTGTGTGTATAATACAGTATAATATGGATTCTGTGCATGTCACACAAAGACATGCACATTATAGGAACATGGATAAAACGAGCAGACTCATCCTTTAAGGATGGTGAATTCACTCATTCATATATTAGCCTTCATTCTCATCCTCGGTGATAAAGTAAATGTCTGAGCGGTGATTCAATAGAATCACTGAATATGACATTCACATGCATAACGGGAGATAAAGTTCACTGTGTGTGAAGTCTTCTGTTTGCTGCCCCTCAGCACCATCTGCGTCTGACCCTATTAATTGTTACACATCTTTCCTTTTTTTCTCTCTTTTTTTTTAACTGTCCAGATATGTCCGTGATCAAGCAGAGGAGAAATATTTTTACAAACCTGCGGCCCTTTTGTCTTCCCTTCTAGCAGTCAGGAGTAATTTCAGATACGTAGACAGTGTTGACTCCCACAGCTGTTTGGTCGGCAGCCTGAAAGGAACATTTATTTTTGTGTAAAGATATTATTTCATGAAGAATGTAACTGTCATATGGCATCACAACCCACTTACCGTTTTTTAAGAATGTTTCCTTGCAGAAAGGTTTGAAAATACCAATGTACAAAACAATAATCTTATCATTTTTTGGTACTTTTTTCAAAGAATAATAATAACAATAAAAACTGTGTTCATCAGTGTTAATATGACATCAGGCCAAGCTGTGCTGCGTTTTGATGCTTTAATGTGCAATTTCCGCACAAACACACAATAATAGTGCTTTTTACTTTTAGTCACCATATTTGGTTGTGTTTTTGATTTCTGGGTCCTGCATTAGCAGTTTAGCTAATTAGCAGTTCTACTGTATTTGCATCACTTCGGTCTTTTGTGACCATTTCAATGTTTCATACACACAACTAATACCAAGAATACCAAGTGCACCATGTACTGGTGAACTAACACAAGAAACACCTACTATATTGACAGGAAAACTACTCGGTGCATTTTAAGGTAAATGCTATGCTATGCAATCATATGCAAAGATACTGGCCCATTGACAAACACACACTCACACACAAAGCAAAAAACCAAAATCCAAAACAAGTGGTGGATTTATAATTTGTGAGTTCAGTTTAAATGTATGCGTGTCATTAAATCCAGCGGTGTGACTGACTGGTTGGTTTTCACTGGATGAGCGTCTGAGCAGACAACTCTTCTGTTTAGGACCATTTCTTGTTTGTTTTGTGTTTTGGGACTGTGATAGAAAAAAAAAAGTATGTCAACATGTTGATGCGCAACATAAGGCTTTGAGTCAAAGGAGCTCCCAGGTTCTATTCTCCTTTAGATGTCCCATGTTTTTGAAGCTTGCAGCTGCAGCCAGCTTTGTCAGATCTACCTGAAATAGAAACAATCAGAGGGATCTTCCATAGTTTTCCACAAAAATGCATTTTGTAAACACAGAATTGTAAAAAAAGGGTTTTACTAAACCACAGTTTAAATGCCAAGCTGTTCTTCTTTATTTAGTTTTTATAAAAATAATAATAATAATGGGTTAACAACTTGTTCAAACAATTGGAGTTGCGTTTTTATTGCATGAAAAGCAGTCTAGTCATGAAGACGTCAAAGTTAGTGTCTGTTCTGTCTACTGAGTGAAATATACACATATATTTCAAGTGGACGGGTTAATGGCCTGAAATTACTCATCGGATCCATATTGTAACATCTCAGAGGATCCATTGTTTGTTAAACAATACAAACCTCTGATCGACTGATATTTATTGATCTGCTGAAGCCACAGAAACACTGAAAACACAAGTGCTTCAACTCAGCCAAGAAAGTGCTGATTTCCTTTTCTGCCATCTTGTTTTTGTTGTTTTGGTTATTTGTTCTCCAGTTAGAATAGAATCTTCATCTTAATAGAAGTAGTGTGTGTGTGTGTGTGTGTGTGTGTGTGTGTGTGTGTGTGTGTGCGTGCTGCATATTTGATTTTGATGTGCACACTTCTATTTTTATTTTAAAACCTATTTCGCTTCTTTTACCTTTACTTTTCTAACTGTTCTATATTCCACTCTTGTATTTCTTCTGTTCTTGGTCGGAGCTGCCATAACAAACAAATTTACCTTCAGGAATAAATAAAGTATCTTTGATTGTGATTGTTCCTGCTGATCTACCCAGTTGACCTCCTTGCACGCCGTCTTCACACGTTTCATCATGCTGGTCATCAGTGTACTGTGAAAAAACAATGAGACACAAACAAAATAATATTACATTATTCATGTGAATTTTACCCTTCAACCAAATAAAATCTCCAGGGACTGCAGTGTGTGTGTGTGTGTGTGTGTGTGTGTGTGTACTGTATGTGCGTGTGTGTCCCTTCATGATCCGCTTTAATATCAAGTAAATGCTGCCTGCTATTTTAAGCAATTAGAATAAGGTCAGAGTTATTTTAGGTGTGCTCAGCAGCACCTCATCCTCTCTGAGTCTAGCTGTGTTTTACATCTGCAAAGCTCATACGAACCTGACATCATAGTCACGTCTAATAAAAGGAAGCAGGTCGTTCTCTGTGAGCAGCCGAGCAGACGCGTAAGTTAGTTTCTGCCCTCCGAGGAGGAGAGAAACAGCAGAAGCAATGTGAGTGGAAGTTGGCGATGGAGTCGTTAATGAGCACTGGAGCTGGTTCTAGAACCCCTGCTCGCCCTGATTGACGGCAGAGGCCCTTTAACCTACAGTGACGAGGGTGGAACAAACATTCAGACAGTAATTGATTTTACTTTTATGTTTTTTTTTTTCTTTTTTGCTTCATGAAAATAAAAAAGCCACAGGCCTCTCAGTCTTTCTTTCAGTCTCTATCCCCTCGCCGCCCGTCACGTTGCTTTGAAGTGTAAATCAGATTGTGCTGATGCTGAGTGCCGACTGTTCCACAGACCGTTTGAGAATGACCGTATGAGCATGTAACTACATCTATGTATTTTTTTTTTTCACCAAATGCTCGGATCAGTAGTTTTCAAAGCTGCTATGAAATGTTTCTTGCATCGCCGTACACAAGAGCGCACTTTATACATGTTAGCTATACTAATAATTGTATTATTCACCTGCCATTCTACTGCTACTGTCCAGATCTCATGTTACCTAATATTTTAACCCGGGATTTGTGACATTTTTTAATTTCCTTTAAGTTGTTGGATAGCTTAGTAGCTAGCTAGATAGTTAGCTAGCTAAGATTTGATATTGAAGGACTCAGACGTCACTTGAGCCGAGTTAGGCAGCTTTTATTTTAGTTTAAAGTATTTGTCAAGCAACAATGACGTGAGTCATGAGTTCAGAACTCATCCCTCCAGTAAGTCTGTTACCCACTGCAAAGAGATGTCGTCTCTTTCCCTGTCAGGATTGTTGAAGTGGATCTGCTGCCCATTTCACTGTATTTATTTATTTCCCCTGTATGCAGGTGAGTTTTGACAAAAGGAGGGATATCGTGTGTTTCAGCTTGTGAGGAGCAAATCATTCCTGGCTCAGATACGTTCCAAGAGATTTAAAACCGATTGATTTTTGGACAACTTGTATTATCAGGATTGAACTGATTCTGTTGTTCATTCACTGAAGTTACAGAGAAAAGTCCAGGTTACTTCATTGTACCAAAAGGTAGATTTGTTTTGTGGTGTGAAAGAAGAGCGGGGCATCTGTACTAAAAAAAAAAAAAAAAGACGAAAAACATTCGAGACAGACCACACTGATACAAAGAGGAATTGCAACGTAAGATGATAGAAAGAAACCACCATGTGATAAGAAACAATGGTAAAGACAATAAACAGAAGGGACAATGAATGAATCACTTTCAAAAATTGATGAAAAAAATGATGAGGTTCATAATTAATCAAATGGATCAAGTGGAACTATGATTTCTGCACATGTATGAGTCACTGGCCCTTTCAACCTTTTTGCAGTGAGTCGCTTCTTTTTTCAGGGCGACAGCCATGGCCTCCACGTTTTCCTTTTTGACGCTCAAATGACGTCACTTCCAGTCTGTTGTCTGATTGAGGGGTCAGTGCCAATATGGCTGCTGCTGGACAGGGACTAACGTGCAGAGTTGGGTATATCCTGGAAGCCAGCACTGCTAGTTTTAATCTTTTTTGAATGAGAAGACACATCCTCATTGATCTTTCTCTTCTCCCCTGTATGGACCGCACTCTTGGTCTTGGCACTGCTGTGAGGTTTTGGATACCTGCAGTACTCCAGTCTTCGACTCTTCCAGGCAGCGGGAGCAAAGCGATGCCTGACAGATGGGTACGACCCAGAGGACGCAGGCACAGATTTCCTGTCAGGTGGCCTTTTGTGACAGACGACCATCTTGTCAAAGCAGGCCTTCACATACAAGCTGCTTGTGCTGTAGCTCTTAATGTGGCTCATGCTGATGAACTGATGCTCCAGCACTTGTCTGGGAGTGAGCCGCTTGGAAGCTTCGAGGTGAAGCATTCCCTTCAGCATGTCCACAAACACGTAGGCATCGATTACCTTTGAGATTTCATTCTGCTGCTGTCTGTGTTTGAAAACATGCTGGAGATCGTCAAGAGAGTCAAACTTGAGACTCCCGCAGTCCTCGGGCATGATCCCGGTCACTTTGTGGAACTGTTCTGCTGTCCTAAGTTTCCACAGGCTGGTGGTGGAGTTTTGATCTCTCTGGAAGTAAAGGTAGGCCGTTTTTCCAGAGGAGAGAAGTTTGTCTGGAAGCTGACCCTGAGTCTGGACTATTAACCTCATCAGGTCATATTCACTCCTGCAAGGGTAGAGCAGTGTGCCGAGGTATAAGAAGGCAGCCACACAGCCCAGAGACCACATGTCTATGGCTTCAGTGAACGGCAGCCCCAAAATGTTCTCAGGAGAACTGTATGCAAGAGACTGGACGTTGGAGACAGTCTTTGCAGCAGACACCTCAAAGGCCAGGCCAAAGTCAACCAGCTTGACTTTGAATGGCACCTGCTCATGGTTGACCAGCATGATGTTGTCTGGCTCGATGTCGGCATGGATCATCCCGATAGACTTCAAGTGGTCCAGTGCATTGGCAATCTGCTGGACGATCGGTCTAATCTCTGTGAGTAGAAGAGGCTTGTACTCTCTGTCAGTCATAAAGTCCAAGAGACTCTGGTCCAGGAGCTCAAACTCCAGACAAATAAATCGCTGGGTGAAGAAAGAGTTGTTCCATTGAACAAGGTTGCATTTGTCTGAGTCAAGCTTTGCAAGCTTCTGAACAACAGCAAGTTCTCTCTTGGCTACTTTGCCATGAGAACCTTCTTTCCTGATCATCTTTACAGCTACTGTCTTCTGGTTGTCAATTATGCACTTTGCAACTTTACCAAAAGTGCCCTGGCCCAGAATGGACAGAACCTGGTAGCAGGAGGAACCGGAATGAAGCTCACTTCCTGTGACTAGACGGTCACTGAATGCACCTGTGGTGGTCATCTCTGAGAGGATATTGGAGCGAGTGTTGCAGGTGGTGCACAATGGAATCTCCCGACCAACGTGCTCCATAGAGAAACTTACGGACGCCAAAACAATCGCTATTACGCTCAAAGGATCAAAGGAGATTTGAGTCAGGTAATCATCATGGAAACGTGAGGCTTTGATGGCTGGATTGAAGGGGCAAAAAAGAACCAAGTAAAACAAAATACACTGGAACTGTACAACTGGACAACTTCTTCAGAAGCTTTATTACAAACCTGCGGGGTTCACACACCTGTGTCAGCTTGTTTAGGGGTTTTGACTCTCTAGTCAATGTCAGAAACAGAAACGGACAGTCGGCCTCTGAGCAACGCACGTAAAGGTCAACCAACAGCAGTCTGATGTTTTCACACGTTTTGCTCGGAAATGATTACTTGATTGTTTGAATTAGACCTGCGTCAGACTCCAGCGTGAACATCTGAACAACCCTGAAGTGGCCCCAACACTCGAAAGAACAATAACAAGATGTCACACAACACAGCATGTGTGTTAGAATTTGATGTTTTAAAGATTGAAAGAGTTGTAAGCAAATGATAACGAAAAGGAGGAGAAAGATGGCTGCTGCCTCTGTACGCACACGTCAGGAGCAGTGGGATCGTGACGTAAGCGTCATTCCGAACTCCAGAAGGCCATGACCTCTGAGCATCACGTGACCGTTCACACTGAGGTCACATTGTAGTAAATCTCACATGATTTTGAACCTCACGTTTAGCGGACACCCTGCTTGTTGTCGTTCCTCTGCCTTACTTTCTCACCACTCATGAATCAGCCCATCAAATGTCACAACAGCGTGACCCCAGCTGACCCAAAACAAAGCACTCTCTTATCAAAATGGTGCAAAATGCCATCTACAGGAAAGTGTTAATCAATATCCCACATCCTGGATAGAATGGTGTCGGCCCTTCCCCACTCCTTTCCCTAAAACCACACCAGTGTCAATGCAGACCTAAGACAGACCCCAAGTAGAATCACCAAGAAGAATCTTTGTCTCCTCTGCTGTTTTTGACTGGAGGCCCCAAACCCCTGAACTGAACTCCAGCCGTTGTCATAAATCCCTGAGCACAAATGAAAGACTCTCTCTGAGTCCAAACTGCACCTGAAGCCTCCAGTGCCATCAGCCAATCACCAGCGAAGGAACCACTGGCAAATCGCTCTAAGTTGCTGATCAGGAAGCGCTGTCGGCAGGAGAGCAGCATCCTGAGAACATGACGCCGTTGAAGGTCAAACCACTTTGGAGAATCCAGCCTCAGCTCAGACTCATCTTCACAGACGATATAAGGGATTAATAATTGATCAATAACTTTCTCCTATCACCATCACCCAGTATTTATCTTTTATCTTCTTTTACTTTGTGTCTGTTCTTTGTTTGTCTTGTTTTTTTCGATCAATCTATCACTTATTATCTGTGTGTTAGTAGTAGTTAGTCAATAAATATATATTTTCAAAACCCGTTCTTGTGTGTTCCTTTGTGTGCAGAGACACGACCAATTAAATTTGAAAAGATCGACCTATGCTGCCCATAAATAATAACTGTGCAATTGCAATTGCAATCACATCCCCTTGTGTGTGTGTGTGTGTGTGTGTGTGTTAACGCTGTCAGAACTAACTTATTCTAATAATAACTAATAACTATTCGTTGTTACTGACATGGAACAGTCAACTCCTTCTGCTCCCGAGCCTGTGTAATGTCTCGTGTGTGCTCGTACTTTCTTCGGTATCACCTTCCGATTCACTACCATCATTCCCAGAGACATCACGTTCCTCCACAATATTTCCTCTGCTATTCTCACTGGAACGTCTTTTATCTGAAGAAGCCTCATTGTCCTCTTGATCCGTTGCAGCCTGGTACTCTCCCATACTAAACTTGCATGCGACTTCAGCTGGGTGCTCTGCAGTGGCCTGGATCTCCCCAATAATAGACAGTTAAGGACATTGTCCGTTCATTACCCAGACAGCTGTCCTACTGTCTCCTATGTCCATTTCTGTGCCAAATAAAGGTTCATTGCTCAAAATGTCTATTTCATCTGCAACCTCCTCTGAGGCTGTGGAGGGAATTGTGGACAATATCTCTGGTTCCACCACTGGCAGGAAATTGACTGGCAGAATGAAGTTCCGATGAACAACCTTACTTTACTTTACCTTACCTGTTGTTTGGATCCTCAACTCAATAGATGTGCGTAGATGGATCTTTCCATGTGCTTACATGCACTGTCGAGGTCCACAAATCAACCAGTTTACCTTTTCCTCTGTCTTTCCTGTTCACCAACAGAACACGATCACCAACTTCTAATGGAACACCCTTGACCCTCTTATCATACTCCTGTGCTTGCTTTTTCTGTGCTCCAAAGATTGACATCATCATTCTGGCTAATGTTGCTGGGCTAATGCAGAGTCCCTGAGCCATTCGGTTATATTCATACAATCCAGCGGGGGTTGAGCACGCTGTGTATTTGCGATCATCTTCATGTACTGGGATGTTATAAAACCCCGTTGTTAAGTCTGTCGTACTGAAAAAGCAATTCCCACGTAATGAAGCCAGGGCGTGCGCCAGATGTGGCAACGGGTATGTATCCTTCTCTGTCCTCTGGTTCAACCATCTAAAATCGGTACAGAACTCCCCTGATGGTTTCCAAACTAACACCAGCGGAGAAGCCAATTCACTGTTGGATTTTTGAATTCGAGAGGACTTTGTGTGCCGCATTCGCCGCAGCGTGGGGCATTCACTGACCGAAGATGCAGCATTTTACTTCTTTTTTTTTTCTTATCGGGACTTAAAGTGAGCTGGAATGTGAGCATCAAAACACACCAACACACCATTACACATGTTTGAACACAAGTTGAAAACTACTAGTCGAATATTAGACTTCCAGTATTGTCTCTGTATTAATTCTGAATTCGATGTACGTTGGTGGAAAGTAGCGCAGAGTTCCAAACTCCAGAAAATGTCAAGAGCACCATGTGGAAACTGTTTGTAAAGGTATATGTCGTGTTGCTATCACTCGCCTACAACAAACCTGGACGCACACCTCTATTCACTGCATTACGAGTAGTGATGTTCGATGCTGCCAATTTTCTTTCCGATCCAATACTGAGTCAAATTGGGGCTGGTATCGGTGACACCGATCCGACACCGATACTTGAAATCTGTGAAATTTCCTGTCCAGTGTGTGTGTGTGTTAGTGATGTGCGATACCACTGATTTTCATTTCGATCCAAAACCTAATAAAGCCAACGGTGATATCGCTGTTTTATTTTACATTTTGTTATTCTGAAGTTTCGATAGTTTCGAGAGTATGGAGCTACTTTTGCAGAGGACATGGAGAAAGCAATCAAAAATGACCTCTGAAACTGAACTGTGGTTCACTATTCCCTCTGTGCGACCAGTTGTCACAACATCCGTCACATTGTTTGTGGACAATCAATCGCCTTGAGTGTATTGGGTTGAACTAAAACAAAACAAAACATGAGAAAAATCAACATTGACAGCCCTAGTGTGTGTGGGTGTGTGTGTAAACGTTCAAAGTCGATCTGAAACAATAAAGAGAACTTTAATATATTATATATATGATTTCCCTTTCCAGAGTTTTCCATAGATACTTACTCTGAGGCTTGTCCTGTGTCTCCACTCCATGGAGGCTTTGGGATGCTCGTTTTGTGTGACTCATCTATTTGCCTCCGGTCAAATCCTGGATCCTGATTCGACCCTGCTGGCTTTGGCCAATTTTCCTCATTCCTGCATGAGGGGTGAAAAGAATCTAAAGCTGTAATGGAGAGAAGTGGGGCAAAGAGAGGAGATTTTATGCCAGGCATTTCTATTATAACGGTCACTGATGATGACTTTATTCCTGATCCTGTGAAGCCTCCGGTCTTTGAACATCAAGTCTGGCTTTAGGATTGACATGGGGAAAGTCCTCAGACTGTTTACCTGCTGCCTGCACATCGAAGAATACTGAAAGTACCTTCAGTATTTAAGCAGTAGTAGTAGTAGTAGTGCATTTGTGCGCTTCTTCTCGTCTCTGGATCAACTCCACTTCTTCCCATTTCCTTTTTTCCTTTTCCTGGAGCAGGTTCAACCAGAGGAGACTGTATATAATCCGCCCCCTCAGGCACAGATGGTGAAACCAAAAACTTAAGAACTCTGCCTTTAGCTTGCAAACTGCATTTCCCATTTAAAGCCCACAAGTAGAAAAGTGACCTTCTCAAACATCAAAATACCACTGCACACAACTAGATAGCACAGGAACCAATCAGAGCAACGAACAAGGTGGCGTTACCAGAGAAACGTGTTCAATTGGCAGCGGAATGGAAATGTTGTCCAGCCATCTTTGTTGTGTACACCACCACGGTGGCCATCCCGTTAAGCTCCGCCCACTGACTCTGCCTACGTAGATTGGTCCAAACTGATAATGATCCAACAGATCCCGACTGTCCTCCTCCTGACTACTGACTACTGACTACTGCTTCTTGTCTGAAAACAATTGTTTGTGTTTTGGTGTATTTCCTTCGCCCCAGCTGAGCAGGTTCCATTCACTGAGTTCCACTCTGGGTTTGACTTTTTATTGTTCACTGTTTGTCTGTCAACTGTTAACGTTTTCTGTTGCTTTTTTTTTTTAAAAAGAGAAGACATTTAATCATCTTGGCCCTCTATTCCTCTGACTATTGAATTTCTGTGCGACTGTTGCGTTTGTCTGTCGGTTTGTAGAGAAACGCTCTCTGCACTGAACTGAAAAGGCACAGAGATTGTGAAAATCATTTTTCAGTGAATGGTTCTACGCTTCAAATCACATTCCAAAAGGGAGACAAAGGGCCCGGTAGCCTCGAACACTCAAACAGCAGCAGTCAGCGCCGTCAACCAAACCCCACAGATCAGCTCAGTAGGTAGTCGTCCAACAACCAGAAGGTTGGTGGTTCATATTCCACTCCATGCAAGTTTTGCCGTTGCGTCCGTGAATGTCAATGAATGTTTGGTGATGGTCGGAGAGGCTACAAATTGGCAGCCACGTTTCTGTCCGCCCCAGAGCAGCTGTGGCTACAGATGTAGTTTACCACCATCAGTGTGTGACTGAGGAGTGAATGAAAACTAGGATCCAATGTGAAGGGAGAAAAATGTATAAAATGGATGTATTATCGTGATATCATCAGTAAAAACACATTACTGTTGCTTTTCACCAGTGTTGGGTTAGTTTGTGAAGTTTCCCTGCTGAAAACGTAATAGTAGTGTAACTATAATTATCGAAGGGCTTTATCAAGGTAACTAAGGACGTTTGATTAGATTTCTAAATGTTGAATGAGTTGTCAACTGCTTCAAATGGTGAGATGTGTCCCTGTTTTAACTTCCAGCAGCAACTACTGACTACTTTGGAAATTAACATCATTATCATTCATTCACACACACAATCTGGACAAAGTCTTCAATCAGCTGGGGAGGGAAAATAGCAAAGGAGGATGTTATGCACAAATAGATCAGATTTAACTAAATTTATAATCATGGATATTAAAATAGGTAACTTTGGTTGTTCATTTTGTAACTAAATCCAAAAACTTACTGAGTGGTTTTCACACAACTACATTTGTCTCAAAACGTCACGAATTGAATCGAAACATGTCACGTTGTGGTGAAAAAGTCTTATATGTTTGTCCTCGATCAAACCTGAGCAAACTATCACAGAGAGGTTAAATGTCACATGTTCTCTGGCTGTGAGTCTTCACGCTTCCCTGCTTGTTGCTAATCTTGTTATGGTTACCATGGTAACAAGAGCCATTACGGAGAATTAAAATGTAAACACAGGAGCAGGATTCACACACAAAGTATGACTATGTTGATGCTCTGTCTGGAAGGGTGGG
>CAAKHB010001009.1:93993-108374 GCA_901007665.1 Aeoliscus strigatus
TATCCGCCGCGCGGTGTGCCCAAAGTTGTGCACACTATACACCGGTATGGGGGTATATGAAAAATTCATATCATATGAAAAATGAACACCGGTATACCGCCCAGCACTACCTCCTGTGTTGATAATCTTTGTTTTTTTGCCCACGAAAGCAATGGTTGTGAGGAATATGAATATTTCGTGAGCCTTTAAACCCATTGAAGCGTGTTCTCGGAGATCGTTTCTATAACTTGTGTGTAACGGCGTTTTGCCTTCTCCCAGGTACTTGTGCTGACATCTCGCCACTTGCTAACGACTCAATTAGCATATGAAGAGATCGCTAGAGCAACAGTCATTTCATATGTGGCAGCTAATGTAAATGCTGTACTATGTTTTGAGGCACTAGCCATTACGTTGCATTTGCGTTTGTTTTGATTTGGTGTGTTTGATTTTCGTTCTGTTTTTTATTGAGCCCACCATGCCACAACAGAAGCTGGTGCCCCGTGCACAGCGCATGGTGGGAGTGACGGCACTGAATTCATCTGTTTCTGTAGTGCGGTCAGACATTTTTTTCTCACCTTACTCCGACTGGGCATCTGGAGCACAGGATGAAATCCCGCTGATGGCTTGCAGGCTTCTTATTTTGTTTTTTTTGTTTTTTTTTTATGAACATTTACGGACAAACAGCAGGGTGCACATGTCAAACATACATCAACAGATGTGAGAAGAAGGGGGGGGTCAGGAACAGGTTCAGGCTCCATTTATATTAATTCATATTACGATGACAGTAGTGTAAAGGTGCAATGACGTCAGGTATTTGTGTCAAATGCTTTTCATATCATTAATTACACATTGATGGGGAATCAGGATACTCGGTTGTAGTATACTGGACCGATGCACACACACAGAGCTGACGGTGGTGCTGATGGTGACGTGAGGATCGGAAATCTGAGGAAATTAATACACATAAAGTAGAAGCATGAGCACTTCTCAACAAAAAGAACATTCAAACTGAAGACAAAAGAAGGGCTAAGAAAAACAACAAAATATAAACCAAAAAAAAATCTGTTTGACATATTCAAGTAGTACTACAATAATGTTCTGTGCTGAACGCCCCCACCCCCCGTGAAGAACAAATGATCTGAAGAAAATTGTACAGATTCTACTGGAAAGTGAAATGAGATGATCTCTGGCATGGAATGTACCAGATAATTGTCTATTATTTATTCATTTATGTTGTATTACTTCATAGTATCTGTAGCCCTTTAAGATTCTTTGCAATGTACAATGTAATATTCCATTCTACATCTAGAGCACACAAACAGTGATGTGAAGGATGATAAAATGATGGACATCTAAGACGCGTGCTGAGATGTCCAACACGAAGAGGTGTGGACCAACATTCCACAGGCCAGTCAACAACCCGATCAGCTCCATGTGAAGGAGATGGGTGGCACGGTGTGAGGCTAATGGTGGTTTCTGAGCCCCCAGTACAGTAGAATTGCACATTCTAGTGCCCTTTCACTGTGGCCAGTCCAAGGCACACCCGTTCATGTTTGTCCAAGAATCAGCATCTTGATGTGTCTCACCTCTGAAGGGTGGATGGATGAACACGATCCAGTGTTGCAAACCCATCAGATGAGTCAGACCCGAGCAAACAAGCTGAGATGTGACAGCAGCCTCTGTTTGCCTGTGATGGTCATTTGTAGTTAATTCATAAACTGGATGGAAGTAACCCTGTGACATCATACACCAGGAGAAGCGGCTCACATAGTGACAGCTGAAGTTGGTGTTAGATGTGTGGGCTTGAATTGGAAATATGATAAATGCAACTGTGACAGCATGCAGGGGATTTTCACCACTTTCCAAAAGTGCCTGGGGTGTGAAAAGTTTTTACTTGTGTACGTCGTCTCTTTTAGGTGACAACTTCTTTGATAGTTGTAGAAACACGGAGGTGTCCTGAAATGTTATTGTGGGTGATTCTTTTTCTTTTTCCTCCCCGTCTGTGGGTGTCTCCTCCCTCTCAGCTGGGACGGGAATGAATTTACAATATTATGATGATGTTTGACGCTTCAGTCACGTCATTTTGAATGCAAACTGTTTGCTTTCATTAATAGGATGTTGTTTGCAGATTTAAAGGCTGAAACTTTCAGTTTGGGTGTAAAGTCCAGTCCAGACCAAAGATTCCAGGCACAACAACGTGATATGTGCAGCTACGCGTGTCCACTTGCAACAGTCCAGTTCACACTGATGCTGCTAGCTGCGAACTACTCTTGTTTCCACAGCAACGGGTGCATTGCAACTTGCCATAAACCGTGACAGGACAACAAACCATAGAACTCAACTTCCCTTGTCTGCCAGTTTCTTAATGATTTTGTCAGAATAGTATGTCGAGGTACTCTTCATACTCTACACGTTGATCTTGATAACGATGATTTATCGTCCCTGTTTAAGACACAATACAAATACTACAAATAATACTACAAATGATACGCTCAGCTTGAGCTTCTTGCCCCGTCCATTTCCAGTTACTTGGACCACCCATTCACACCTTTTACACCGAACATGTGATATACAGAATATGTGAAAAACAGCTTCTTTCTCTGTAGATAGTAGCTCTCCATCACTGGAGTAAGTAAGAAGTAATTTGTTCTGCAATGAACCAAATGCATCATAGATCCTGTAGGTTTGACTTCAGGTAAAAATGATCTTTTATTTTACTTTTACCTGAAAGTCATGTCAAGTCATAACTTTTTATTGTGTTATTTTTGTTATGTCAGACATTTTATTCTTTTTCTTTTGTTGCATTACATACTTCTGGTTGTTTATTAGCATCTGCTACGTGAACCTCAATAAACACACACACATCCTTACATCTTTGGGCTCTCTGTGCTTCCATGATATTCCTCTTATTTCATCATTTCATAGCTGTAGCCGTTGTTTTCCATCGTTCAAGCCTGTGAAATATGAGGAAAAAAAACAGAAGCAGCCTTTTGCCCTCGAGCTGTGTTTAATTTCACTGTGGAAGAACAGAAAACTGGCTGTTGTGTGTTAGTTTGTTCCTCGTAACCTGAATCTGTCAGGAGTAATGTATAGTGTTGAAACCCTTTAATGAAAGAGGGTCGTTATTATTGTGGTATAGACTCGATTTGCTGCCGGCGTTAACAGTCGATACCAGAATGACTTTCCATTTTATTTCATTTCCCGCTGATCCGGACGTTTTAATTAACAAAATGCCCTTATGATGCATGTCATCATGTTCAGCCAATTCTCTTCTTGTACATGCAAATGACGTCGGTTTAATTATTCATTTCAGTAATTAGCCTCATCCCTTTTATTCCCTTTCTACAAAACTGCACCTCAAGTAGTTTTATTCAGTTTCACAGCTTTGCTACCAACCTGTCACCTGAACCTCAAACGGAGAAACATCTGCGGAAGCTGTTGCTGCAGTTTGGACTTTGAATTTAAGAAGCCGTGGCCCCCGACAAACATTCATGCTTCTTGTCTTTGTGTCTCCCAGAGGCCCCGGGCAGGGCAGATGACGAGCAGGCGGACGCATCATTCTCTGACTCGTCCCTGTTTGCTCACTGGGGTCAGGAGCTGAGCCCCGACAATCGGCGGGTGGCGCTGAAGATGTTCCAGTACTATGGCTACAACAGCTACCTCAGTGATCGCCTCTCTCTGGAAAGGCCCATACCGGACCTCAGGCCCAGTGGGTGAGAATCAAACAGTCAGTGTAGACACCTGCCAGGCTGACTGACGATATGAAGTTATTATTTACATGGACACATATGGACAGTTATTAATTATACTAACTTTATTGGTTCCAGCTCATGCTTTGCGTCTCACTGCACCTTTTTGTCACGTGATTGTATCAGAAAAAAATACTTTTCAACATCGCTAAAATGTTACTATAAATATTTATTGTCGAACTTTTAATGAACTTGTTTGTATCTTTCTCCTGAAATTCAGCATAGAAATATGGGAATAAAAATAAGACAAGAAATATGTACATTTTTATGCAAGACACACACGACATTAAAAATGAAAAATAGGTGAATCAGTTAATGCAAATGCTGTCAGTGTCAGTAAGCAGTTTTCGGCTGGTTTAGGTTATTGAAGCCCTCGTACTACCATAAACCCATTTCCAGTTTGTTTATGACACTAATTGTCACTCGTGGTTTTTAAATAAAGAGCTGATTTCCCTGATGTCTGCAGGTGTGTTTGGATCCATCAGACTGTAAGATGCATCATCTCTCTGATTTGAAGACACGTTCTTGTCTCCCTGTGGCCTCAAACACAAACTGCTGATTTAAAAAAAAAAAAAGAAGAACGGGACCCTGTTCATTTTTGAAAAGAAGTCTAAGCAGACGCGTTTTAACCTTGCTTTTCACCATGACTGTCATGGTTACATCACCATGGTGACCAGAGCTCAGAAGGTGTCATCCTGAGGTTTACGGAGCTCAAAGACATTCGAGGTGTTTTCTACCCTGCATGCCCCTAAACTCCCTTCAGACCATCCATTCCCGCTAACTCGGGCTCTGTACCGGGGGGAAACATTAATCACACCATTCCCCTCTCATAGCGCCGGAGCCGCGGTGTTATTTAAATACAACAGGATCTCAGCTGGAATAAACATGATATGATGGGATTTGCTGAAAATGTGACAGCAGCATGTAATGAAACAGGTTATTTTTCTCAGGAAAGCAAAGGTAATTTAATGAACCTAGAGAGGATTGTGGACACTTTTTATTCAACACATTTTATTCAATTTGTGCCTCAGTTGTTAAGGGTATAATTCCAACACATTTTTAACCCATCACGTTACTTGAGGGCAAAGAGGCCATAAAAATTACAGCAGACAAAGTTTTAAAAGAAAAACGACAGGTTGGTGCCAGAACTTATGCTGCGCGTCCACACGGAGACGAGTTCAGGTGAAACGAACGTTTCGTCCACATGGAACCAGCGGGTTCTAGCCTGAATATGATGATTTATGAAACCGGATCCCAGAGTGAACAAATCGGACCACATTGTCACGCACAGGTTTCCGTGTTTACAGAAAACGTTTTCAAAATGACAAAACAAACCAGATCTGTTCCGTCTCAGTATGGACATGGACTGACTCTGCTCTTTGACAGTCAGTCATCATACCAGACGCAGGTCGCTACATTTCCTCACTGGCGTTTTTTTTGTCCTCCGCAGGTGCCAAAACATCACGTATCCTTTAAACCTCCCTCAAGTCAGCATCGTCTTCATTTTTGTGAACGAAGCCTTGTCGGTCATCCTGCGCTCCATTCACTCGGCCATCAACAGGACGCCGTCACACCTGCTCAAAGAAATCATCCTGGTGGACGACAACAGCAATAACAGTAAGCTGCAGTGTTTGACACCGTTGGCTTCAGCCTCGGAACACTCACTGCCCCCCCCCCCCTTTTATGTCAAACCTTTAACAGGCTGACACCAAGTTCAGAATTTGACGTGTACACACACACACACACACACACACACACACACACACAAAAAGGTTTTATTTGTTGTCAATGGCAATGTTGTAGTTGTATGTGGCAAATATGTGGCAAATTACGGAAGGTATCTATCAAATTTTAAAAATTTCCCGACGACTATATTGTGATGAAATGCAAATAAAAAATGTAATTTTTTTGTTTCACCTAGAAATTACGTCACTGGGAGTTACCAACCCAACTGTGAGCTGTGTCTGAGCTGTGTCAGACCACCTGAAAATATACAGTACCTACAAATGTGTGTATGAGCTCATGAATCAAAAAGGAGTAGAAAGGACAGTCTGATCATATTTTATTCAACTGAAACAGGGGAAAGCTGGGTAAATGAGCTCTGCTGGGAAACCGGAGAGCTGCCTCACTCGCTGTGGTCCGTGTGAAGCAACTGATCGAGAGGTTTGATCCAAATGAGGAAGATCTAAATGACTTAGAAAGAGGGTTCATTGATGGGGCATGGGTGGTCCGAGGTTCAGTCACAAAGAGGGAAATTCTCCTCAGGTGACTGAGATTGTCAGTACAGAATGTGATCAGACTGCCTGCGATGGCAGCGTGTCGATAATTACGCAGAGAAGATCTAACACGCGCTGCAGTAACCCCGCATCACCACACCCGAGGCAATGAGAAGTAGTGATCGGGTCAGATTGTTTATTGTCAAGAAACGCCCAGAGAGTATGTGTCATATGGCAGAAGAACCAATCACTGACTCCGACTGATGCTGAGGGGGTGTTTCACAGACAGGGGTCCTTCTGCCTCGAGCAGGGAGTTCAGCTGTCAGATCAATTCACTGGTCACTGACTCAAAACGTGACGCTGGCATCGTTCAAATCAAGATCCTGAAAACTGGCTGCTGGTTACTACTACTGATGATACTACTACTGATGATACGACTGGTACTACTGTTGGTTACTACTACTGCTGGTTACTACTACTGATGATACGACTGGTACTACTGTTGGTTACTACTACTGATGATACTACTACTGATGATACTACTGGTACTACTGTTGGTTACTACTACTGCTGGTTACTACTACTGATGATACGACTGGTACTACTGTTGGTTACTACTACTGATGATACTACTACTGATGATACTACTGGTACTACTGCTGGTTACTACTACTGATGATACTACTACTGATGATACTACTGGTACTACTGCTGGTTACTACTACTGATGATACTACTGGTACTACTGCTGGTTACTACTACTGATGATACTACTACTGATGATACTAATGGTACTACTGCTGGTTACTACTACTGATGATACTACTGGTACTACTGCTGGTTACTACTACTGATGATACTACTGGTACTACTGCTGGTTACTACTACCGATGATACTACTGGTACTACTGCTGGTTACTACTACTGATGATACTACTGGTACTACTGCTGATACTACTACTGCTACTACTGCTGATACTACTACTGATGATACTACTGCTACAACTGCTGGTTACTACTACTGATGATACTACTGGTACTACTGCTGATACTACTACTGATGATACTACTGGTACTACTGCTGGTTACTACTACTGATGATACTACTGGTACTACTGCTGGTTACTACTACTGATGATACTACTACTGATGATACTACTGCTGGTTACTACTACTGATGATACTACTACTGATGATACTACTGGTACTACTGCAGATACTACTACTGATGATACTACTGCTACTACTCCTGATACTACTAGTGATGATACTACTGCTACTACTGCTGATACTACTACCAATGATACTACTGGTACTACTGCTGGTTACTACTACTGGCACTACTGATGGTGACTACTGAATACTACTACTGGTGCTATTGCTTGTTAGTAGTACTGGCACTAGTGCTGATGACGTCTGCTGGTTACAGCTGCTGGTTACTTCTGGTTACTAATAGTAGGGGTTATTACTGCTGGTTACTGCTGGTTACTAATGCTGGTTACTAATGCCATTACCACTTGTTACTACTGCTAGATGTTACTAGTTATGACTCCTGGCTGCTGCTGGTTACTAATGCTGTTAATACTTGTTACTACTGCTGGTTACTACTACTGTTAATACTTGTTACTGCTGCTGGTTACTAATACTGTTAATACTTGTTACTGCTGCTAGTTACTACTAGTTATGACCCATGATGTAACTAATGTGCTTCCCCTGTCTGAAAGAACAGCAGCCACCACTGAGCACTAGTGGTTATTGCTGGTTACTACCACTGATGGTTACAGCTACTCCTGATTACTACTCCAGGTTCATGCTGGCTGCGGCTACTGGCTACTACCAGTTACTACCAGTTACTACATCTGGTTACAACTGTTTACAACTCCTTCTGCTGGTTACAATTGTTTACTATTAATGGTTACTACTTGCATCCTGCTTCACAAATTACATGAGCTCATGTAGAAATGTGCAGTGGCCTCTGGACTCCTGTATTTGTACATTTGTAGTTTGACTCTGTGCTCTTTGGGTCTACATGCAGCCGTATAACTCCCATTAGCTGCAACAGCAGGATATCTTCCCGGAGGCACACGACCAGCCAGCAAAGGTGATGAAGTGTTTGTGCATATCTTCCCTGCATTAGCAGCAGTGATTCTTTCATCTACATGCATTGGATGTAATGTAAACACAGCCAGGTCGATATCTCGATATGCAGTGTGTGCTGATGATGTGGAACCGCTGTTCCCTTATTAGGGAGCTGAGTGATGAAGTGACATTCACCAGTCGTGCGAAGCAGAAGAGGCTGGAAGTCACCTGTGAAGTGAGGACGAGGTGATTTACAGCGACGTACCAGTGCCATAAAACAGGAACGATACAGCACCAAGGTCACTGAGAGTCGCTACTTTTAAACAGGGTTTTGTCGCCGTGACACAAAGACGCTGCAGCCTTTGGAGGTTTGTGGACCATGGGCCTTCTCAAACTGGTTTAAGCCTGGCACCTCTTAGGGGGGAGGAAATATCCCAAGGACCTTCATGATGTTTACTAGGCCTGGGGGGACAATCGATACACTGAAATATTGAGATATTTTTTGTTGCAATATTAGATTGCCGTATTTGCTGTGACTGCATCAATTTTATATGAATATTCTTAGAATTCATTTAAAGCATCTGACTTACTGTTTAAAACACAAGTCACATTATTGAAATATGTCATAATGGAGTTTACTGGTCCACAGCTTGGACGTTTGTTTTCCTAGGGTGGATTATTAACATTGTAATTAACATTGGTACTGTTACATGTGCAGGGACATTTATGACTGTAACATGTATCACTATGTTTTATTTGAATTTCAGTCTGACTTAATTGTGACTTACCTAAAACTGGACTCACATTAGATAAAACAGATGCTGACAAATTTTATTTTGGGGTCATGCTCTGCTGTTGAAGACAGTTTAAAAAAATAATATTGCCATACTGAACAGTAATGTGATAATAGTGGACAACACAACAATGATAAGATCACATCATGGTCTGTGGCTAGCCCCACCCTGAATGTTTACTGCTCTTTCTATTGCAAGAAATAATAATAATAATTTTGTGTTTTATACAATTGTATCATGAATACTTGATTGTAGATTAACATACTGTAAACATACGACCAGGTACAAAAGGATGATACCACAAACTGTGTCACCACATTAACCACATTCCATCTGTCAGCCACAGAATATCTTGGCGACATATTCCAGCTGCAACAAAAAATCAGGTTTTTTTTTCTCATTCATTTAAAAAATTCAAATCACAGCCATCATGCTTTAGATAGAAGTGCCAACACATCAATGTCCAGAATACATATCAGAATCAGAATGGCCATTGTTAATTGTCATTACACACAAGGATAATGAAATTGTATGCAGATATTGATGTTGCCAATGTCCGTCATCTGTATCAAAATCAGAATGGAGCATTTTTACACAAATTTATAAGTACAATGAAATTGTGTGTGGCTCAAAATAGAGGAAGAACGTTTGGAAAAAAAAAAATACAAAAGCGATCTATAGCTTATAATGAGGAATGTGTTCGCTTGACATGCCTCAAAAAAGAAACAACAAAAAAGACCCACCAAAACGAACAGGCCACAGACCGTCGTTTGAGAATCACTGATTTATCATACACACTGACCCAATTGTTACATTGCAGCATGCTGCTATGGCAACAATCAGCATGGGCTCTTACCGACCACAAAGTTCCAAAGTCACTAAAAGTTTGCTCTCATAACCCCGAGCACAGGAAGTGTATCACATCACATCCAATGAACATTCATATTTCCTCAGTTAATTGAGAGCTCGGGCGCTGTCCCTACCAGCTACTTCAGGGACCCAAGTCACGCACTGACATTTTGCTGATGGCATTTCGCTCTGTTTGCTCTGTCACTGTGCCACGGACGGGCCTGGTGTTGTCATTATCACAGCGACTGTGAATCGGATCTGGACTAAATGTCATTAGCCTGTTGACCCTTGATGTTGCAGAGATGGTCGACAGGGGTCATGGTCCGCAACTGACCTGTGGGTCATCTGCAGCTTTACATCAGCCCGGCTCACCTCAGTGAGACATTAGCATGCAGGAGAACATGAAGGCATCAAGGGAGAGAAGGGCAAATTGACCCAGCTGATTCCTCCTTAATTGGATAATGTCCCGAGCTGCGGCCTGAGAAGGATTGTGTGTGTGTGAGTTTGAGGCTCCAGACTGACGAGCAGGCGACTTATGATTCCAAACTGTAACTCAAAAATTAAATACCGGGAAGAGGAGAGAGTAATCATGTTAGGAGATGTCTGGAATCAGACCGACATCTCGTCTCACAGTTGGATAATTAATTCACTGCTCATAAAGTTCCAAAGAAGATTAGGAGCTAATGATAAGTAATCAGCTGGGCAATAATGTCAGGTAAATGCACATTACTTCCACAGAGACGCTGGTCAGTCCGCATGGGCAACGCAGCTTTATTTACATTATTTACAGTGTTTACACTCCTGTACACAAATTTTAACAAACAAAGCTTGTAAAACAGTGTGCAGATATGAAGTGAGAATATATTCAACGATTCAGGGCTTTTATTTGCCGTGTGTGCATAAACAGCTCAAAGTACATTCGAATTATCGCACAGGTTTTCTTGAGTCAAGTCAGAGGAACGAGCACATCTGCGTAAAAAAAGAAAGAAAAGAAGAATAGAAATAAAACAAAATCCATAATATCTATAAATAATGAATACTGTGTGAATATGTACAGGTTATAAACATGATGATGATGTATACTGCACTTAAGGAATAAACACACGTACATATGGGAAATATTGCCATGGTTCTTTGTTTATTCCCTGTGACAGTCTTACTGTGGCGGGGAAGAAACAGAACAGAGTTCTATGTGCAATTATGAAATAAATATGAATTGAAATATCTGCAAATGTACAGTTAAAATATTGCAAGATAGTCATGGCATGATGAACTTGCACATTGCAACACTATGTGGTCTAAAGCTGCTCTTATGCTTCTATGTCATTGGACTGTTTGCGTCATGTGACCTTTCCAGCTCTTGGAGCAGCTCCTCTGTGTTTGTGGAAGTCTATGATTTCTGAGCAGAAAGTGATGCTGACTTTCCATACATTGACTTGTCACTCGCTTGAGACGGAAACAAAAAACGCAAAGCTTCATTTTCAGTGTCCCTAATTATAACGTACGACTCAGTTCTCTGGAGCTTCATTAACAAGTTAGACAGAATTTTAACAACTAACAACGGGCAACGTGTACAAGTACATCTGACGCGTTATTTCAGACACACATTTTCATAGGCACAGAGGTGTGTGTTTGCCAAGTAGTGTAAGATGCATGCTGACTGTGGGACCCACTGATTCGCCATCTGCTTTGCGAATAGAACGTGTTAAATGTGTTCGATCTAATTGTGCATGAGAACATTCTGGGCCTCCAGGCTCAGTGAAAACAGACACACTCAAGAAGGAAGCAGCAACAGCAGATCCTATTTTTACACCAAAGTTAGCGTGTCGATCTTGATGGGCAGGACGTTGCGCACATGGAATGTAAAGAAGCTGCACTTTCCTGCCTAAATCTTTGCTGCCGAGGAGCCTATGAGCAAAGCACCAACTGCAGCGCCCCCCTGTGGTGTGGCAACTCACTGCTCCTGTGTGTGTCACCGTGTTCTCTACTTATACTTCCTCTATATTTCAAAGTTTTAAACATTTTCCAATGGGCGATTGTTTGTTGTGAGTAGATGAATCAAAGCAAAGACTTTTAAAGTTCTATATGCTGGAACTCATATGATGGTGTTCTCCTGCCTCTGTATAAGACTCACAGTATGTTTTCAAAGAGTCCTTGCATCGATGCAGTTCTCTTGGCATGCTGCTGGCCGCAGATTAGCACACACACACACACACACACACACGCTGACTGCGTCCTGTAGACTACATAAAAAACAGGCTAGTGTCTGGCAGGAAAGGTGCACGAATTAGCATGTCAGCGCTTCATATGGCTGCCATTTACAATAACCTCAAAACAAAAGCTGGTGTTAAGGAACATAAGCACATTACTAGGTACCTTTTAACATCAAAGCCCGGGGACTGCGGTTGAAAATTGGCTTTGGCTAACACATATTCCGTAACGTCATTGATGTGGACGTTCTCTGACCTGAAGTTGCCTTTTTATATGTAGTATCCATACAGCATCCATGGAGTATTCAGGATGTCTGGTTACTTTTCAGATGTTAGTTTTTCTAGGATAGTGTATGATGATAAGTAACAGAAGCCCAGTGGAGCTTCAGCAGGATATATTTCCCCAAAGATCGATGGCTGCTGGCCATCGACTCGTCCTGGTTTATAATGATCTGTGCTTTATTATTGTTTGTTATGAGACCCAGCACGTCTATGTCCTTATTTTCAATTTGCACAAACATTAAAATGTCTGAATTATTGATTGAATAGAAGACATGTATATAAAATAATCTAACTGCAGGTCAGCAGGAGCTGCAGACATGAGTGACAACACACTATGCTGTAGTGAATGTACACACACACACACACACACACACACACGGAGGATTTTGCAGTATAATACATGTTTAAATGTTTGCTAGGACGAGCTAGCTAGCTCTCCAAATCATTTCTGTTAACAGGATTTCATGCATTGAATTCTCATCAGTGCCATTGCCTATTTCAGGCATGGAGACATTCACTGTTTTGATTAAAACAGAAAAAAATGGGTGACTTTGTTCAGATCTGCCGAGAAAATATTTGGGGTGGTCGTCAACGTCGCAATCCAGTGTTTACTAGTGTATAATATCACACACAGATATGCATGGATCTAGAGTATGTGTGTGTGTGTGTGAGATATGTGTGAATGTAGCCTATACTTAGCTGGAGTTATGCTTCCACATTTGTGCGTAAATCATTGGTAAGCACAGCTTAAGCACGCTTCTGCAGCTTGTGAACCCCCACATCAGGATCCTGGTTTGAAAACACAACCCAGATCTTTCACTTTACTGTCGTTCTACTTTGTTTTTGGCCTTTGGACTGTTTTCATTCTTACATCCAATGTGATGGCATTGAGTTATATGTTGTTGCCTCATGCAGCAGCACGTGACGGGTTTCTGCAAATATCAAAAGACGTAATGTTTCCTTTTATTTTATTGAATCATTTATAGCAAAGCAAAGCTTTTTTTTTTTTAATTGGGAAAAACAGAGTACCCGGAACAAGCCCCTGAAGATGTCACTTTGAGCTGTCAGCTATCACAGCTGACGTCCTCCTTCTCTGCCTTCATTGCCTTGTACTTCTCTTTCAGTTCTTCGCCCAGTACCCCGACTTCTCGTTGGAGAAGTTTGCAAACGCATGGATTTGCTCCTCAACATGTCGTTTTCCTCCTCTGTGGTTTTGTTCTTTTCCTCTAGAGGTTTCTCTTTGGAGAGCGTCTTCATCACCTCCTGAGGTTATTAGTGAAGACATTTTTTGGTGGCGCAAAAAATGGCTTTCTCGGTCTTCAGCATCTTGTAGCCTGTTTTATTATCATGGTGACTGCCAACCCTGCTGTTGAAAGACTGAATCCTTTCAGCCATGTTGTCTTTCTCGTACTTCATGGCTTCTTTCTGGTCTACGAATATGTCAAACTTGTTCTGCCAGTCTTCTTTCTGCTCTGTCTGAAGCTCTTTCAGGAGGACTTCGTAGATCTTGATCAGGGACACGTTTTGCTCCCGCCCAGCTTGGACTGCACATTCCAGGACTTCATAACTGGACTTTAATGGTTTATGACCTTTGATTTGTTTGCGGACACGCTTAATTTGCTCTTTCAGACTCTTATTTTTGTCAAAAAAATCGTTGATGCTCATTATGGTCTCCTTGTACCAGTTTTCCTTCTTCCTGTCATGCTCTTCAGTGAGCCTTTGGAGTTCCTTCTGCAGATCTTTGTTCTGATGAGACTGATATTTGTTTGATGTTAAGACGTTCATGCGACACAAAGTTTTTTCGCTGTGGAGCTCTGTGTAGATGTGCCTCAGCTGCTGATACAGAGCGTTGTTCTGCTGGCTGACCAACTCGTTCTCTGCTTTCAGCTCGCTGCACATTTTATCCAAATCTTTGATACGTTGGTGTTCCTGCTGTAAATTCCTCATGTTCTTCTGCATGGTGTTATTCTGCTGCTTGATTTTGTGAGAGGAGAATCGGAGCGCAGCACGAGTTTCCTGCAGTTTCTTAACTTCACTCTGAAGTGCCCCATGATGTTGTATTGCAGCTTGAATCTTCAGGTTCATCTCCTCGACGTAGTCCTCCACAGATTTTTGCATCAGCTCGTACTTCATGTCCTGAATGTGCTGCTGCATCCTGAGAATCTCACTGTCGTACGACTGCTTTCTGTCTTCAGCAGCCTCGTACATGTCGTTCCATGTCTT
>CAAKHB010001010.1:2352-16769 GCA_901007665.1 Aeoliscus strigatus
GGGGTGGTTTTTGGGGGGGGGGGGGGGGGGGGGGGGGGGTAAATAAGCTTATGTTTCATCGGACTCCTTTTCAGACATGTTGGGTTGATTTGACTATTGTTATTGTTGTTTTGACCATTCTCGTTGGTTTTGATTGTGGCGGTGTGGCAGCTAAGGACCATCAGCCTTCTAATGACAATGGTGTGTCTCCATTAGGGAAAGTCCTACCCGTTTAACGGCTCCTTTCCGCCCATGTGGAACCCCATCATCTTGTTGGACTTCAACAATCTGTTTAGGACAATGGACGAGATGGGCAAGGAGGTAAAGCAAGGCTCACCACACATTTGTACTCCATCTTACATTGCTCTTTGTTGCTAAATAATCACTTTACCTACTCTGGTGAATTTCAGATCCCCAGAGAAGCTCCCTGGAGGGCCCCCCATGCGGAGGAGTGGGACAAGATGAGCATGCAGCAGCTCATTGACAAGATCTGCTGGACCAGGTAGGACATAGATCTAGTTTGATGTATTGTAAATGATTTCAAGGAACACTTCCTCTTGTTATTTAACTTTTTACATCCAGTGTAGAATAGTTAAACATGTTCTCCAAACTGACCTTTCAAAATAAAAGTCACGTTGGATCTGATATTTCTACAGTCATCAGTGTGCTGAACAATGTTCTAACTGTTCTCACACCCACCCACCCCCATCCTCGTCTTCAAGTACTGTCCGTCGCTTCGCCACACTTTTTGTCAATGTGAACGTGACCTCTGAACCCCATGAGGTGTCTGCGCTGTGGTTCCTCTGGTATGTGAAACAATGTGGAGGAACCATGAGGATCTTCTCCACCACCAATGGAGGACAGGTAAGTCCTCACCTTTATCTGTGCTGATGGTGTATGTCTGTTTCCTGTCTCTTCATCTGTCCAGAGCCACTTCTGGCTTTGTTCTACTGTTAGTTTGACCACTTGTTTTAGTTTTCACTATACATCAGGCACACACTGAACATGGAGAATCAAAACAGCAGACCTCAGTGTCTTGTTTCAGCTTCCAGATCGCTCCCTCGGGCCTCCACAGAAATGTCTGCGGTCTCTGTGGCAAATAGATGCACGCAGTCATTCTTCAAAACATTTGCCTTATTTCCCACAACATCATTTTATGATTACAAGCCTGATAAAAGCTTTTCTTCTTTGAGGCTGCACTTTCAGACTCCTCTCAGTTCTTACTGTTGATGGACCCGCAGAGAATCAGTGTTGTCGTCAGTTAGTAGTCGACCATTAACTCCAACTGTGAAAGCCCTAGTTGTGTTTCACCATAGACACACACACAGACAGACAGACAAACACTGTGTTACCTTGTTTCACCGCCAGCACAAACATTGCTGTAGTCTGTCATTTTTTCAAAGACTGGCAGGCAAATGCATCCAAATGCCACAGAGGAATGAACACGGTGTGTCTCTGATCTAGGAGAACAGTGCATAGTTGACACCAGCCATATGGAAAAGGTCACTGTCTGTTTAATTTCATGTATCTGGGCTTTGGCAGCACATAATCTCTCCCCACCCACTCGGTTCTTTCCATTATTTAGCTGTTGCTGGCCTCTGTTTGGCGAACACTCAACTCAAGATTTTAAGAAATTTTTGCACAGGAAGAAAGGGCAGATGGAGAAGAACTGGAATGTAGCACGTGATCTGCTAGCTTGTAAATCCAGGTTATTATAGTGAGGAGCCAGAATTGAAGGAATATATCCTATAAATCAGGCCTACTCTGCAAGTAGAGCATGAAAAGACAAACTAGAGCCCTCCAGTCTTGCTGCGTCCTTACTGTGATGGTTCAGCCAAAGCTCACACTGGTTTACCCTCTTCAGTCACGGCTCCTGCTCTCTCCATCTTCCGCAGGAGAGGAAGTTTGTAGGTGGCTCCAGTCAGATCAGTGAGTGCATGGCCAAAGAACTGGGAGACCGGGTGAAACTAGAGTCCCCCGTCTACAGGATCGACCAGACTGGAGACATGGTCGTGGTGGAGACAGTGAACAAACAGACGTACATGGTAAGAATGTCCAAAAGAGGTTTCCTACATCCACATTCGATGTTGTTGGGATATTGTATTGATATATTATTATTTTCTAGCTCTGTGAGACAGTTCTACTCTGACAAAATGACACTTTGTTCAACAAAAAAATTTCAATGTCCCATCCTCACAGCATGTAGTGTTGCTCTATGCTGCCATCTACTGGCATCAATGTACCATGCTACTATGTGCCCTCACTGGTCTGAGTGTGTGTGTGTGTGTGTGTCAGGCCAAGTATGTGATAGTGGCCACCCCTCCTGGTCTGAATCTGAAGATGCACTTTAACCCCGAGCTGCCTCCACTGAGGAACCAGCTGATTCACCGCGTCCCCATGGGCTCCGTCATCAAGTGCATGGTTTACTACAGGGACAACTTCTGGAGGAAAAAGGGTAAATAAGAAGTGGACAGAAAGAGAAGTTTGACTTACAAAAATAAAACCCATGTCCTCTCTTTCTGTCGCTGGTGGTGCTGTCCCTAGGTTTCTGTGGCAGTATGGTGATTGAGGAGGAGGGGGCTCCGATTGGTTTGACTCTGGATGACACAAAGCCTGATGGGACTGTACCTGCCATCATGGGGTAAACACTGAGCCCTGGACAAATCCTCATTTAGGTCACATGCAGTGCATGGCCTAATATGTGAATTCTAAATATCAATCCTTTTTATGATTTATTAACCCATAAAGGAACAGTATGCATTGAGAGTGAAGTCTTAAGTCTGGGTAGTTATTTTATTTTATTTATTTTTCATTGCACACAATAACTAAACTCATTCAACCATCTGTCCATACACTCACTTGCTAGTTCATTAGGTGCATATAATATGATACAATATTGTATAATATAATCTCATCTTTGTCCCCTAGATTCATCCTCGCTCGCAAGTGCAGAAAGTTATCAGACCTGAGCAAAGAAGAGCGGTATATTCACAGTACTCTACTAACATACAATACAGACAAACTGTAAGAAGCTACTTGTTGTTTTCCTCCGTGTTCAGGTTGAAGAAGATCTGTGAAATCTACTCCAGAGTGCTGGGCTCAGAGGAGGCTCTGCATGTGAGTGTAAAGGCGCTCACACATTTTGTGTTGTGTTGTATTCCTCATGGACTCATTTATCTGTGTTTATCTGTGTTCATCAGCCGGTGCACTATGAGGAGAAGAACTGGTGTGAGGAGGAGTACTCTGGGGGCTGCTACACAGCTTATTTCCCCCCAGGTATCCTTACTCAGTATGGCAGGTAATTTTGTTAATTTTCATTCACTGCCCGTATTAATTGCCCGTGGGTACACCACTTGTTATTTATCTATTGTTAATTACACTTCATCACCGCAGTGGATGAATGTCTGATATTTGTCTGACAAATGTTTTTGATCTTATCAAGAAATGTCTCTGCAAGCTGGTAGATGAATCTATAGGTTGTTGAGAGGAGGTATTTCTGGTTTATGGAAACGTCCAAGCTTCAGTCAAATATAGACTGAGGAGAAATGTTCATGTTACCTGGACGGATTCCAGTCAGGACAAAGAGATGGTTCTTACAGAGGGGTAGACAGATAATCCCAAAAGCACATCTGAACAAAACCGAAATGAAATGTAGCTGTTACACAAGGTCCGAACTATCAGCTACACAGGAGTTGAAGAAATTTTGTAAGATTCAGCATACACACACACACACACACACACATGCACACACAGAAATACAAATCTGCTTTTCAATCAGTTTCTTTGTAACGCTTGTCAACAAACTAGATGATTAATGTAGATAAAGTAGCAAGAAATTGACAGGAGTTCAGTGGCAAACCTTGTTATTTTAATGTTGATCACAGACCATCTTCGTCTTTTCTTCAGGGTGCTGAGGCAGCCAGTTGACAGGTTGTACTTTGCGGGCACTGAGACGGCCACAGAATGGAGCGGCTACATGGAGGGAGCCGTACAGGCTGGAGAGAGGGCAGCTAGAGAGGTAGGGGCACATACAGCCTCACTGCTAACTGACTTCCAGAACATTGAAGATTGAAGTATGACAAGATGTTCACATTTGTTTGTGTTTGGGTGTAATGAGGTTGTGGAAATGACCTCGTTCATGTGTAATGTTTCAACAGTTGTGCACTACTGGCTGCTTGCTGTAATTACATCCCTCCATCTTCAGCCTCCTCCAACATTATATTGTTTTGAATTAATCATTGTTTATGTATTTGATATCATGTGATATCATATGTTCTATATATTCGCCTCACTGATGTGCTCTATTGCAGGTCATGTTTGCGATGGGAAAAATTGACCAGAATCTGATCTGGCAGGGGGAGCCTGAGTCTGTGGTACGGGGAATCTGTCTGAATGTCTCTGCACACATCGAAACCAATCCATTCCTTCATTTAGAACACTTATTATGCATTTGTATTATGTTGTTTGGTGATAAAAGGACTAACACTGAGGTAAAACTGAAAGTAAACAATGTTGAAATTGAAGTTTGAGTTTTTGGGAGTAATAATAGATGATATACTTTGTTGGAAGCCTGACATAAAACATTTAAAACAGAAATTATCCAAGTCCTATTTCTATTCTTTACAATAGATTTACTGAATAAGAACTGTCTTTATTTGCTGTACCTTTCACTTGTGATGCCTTATATGACATACTGTGCTGAAATTTGGGGAAATGCAGTTAAAACGAACCTAGATCCAATGATTAAACTACAGAAAAGACCTATTAGGATAATAAATGAGGTTGATACCATGACTCTACAAATCAGCTTTTTATGAGATCACACATGTTCAAATTTCTGGACATTGTTTATTCAATAACATTAGAAATCATGTTTTGAGTGGTAAATAAGAAAATTCCTGTTTGCATTTAAAAGATGTTTAAGCTAAGGCAGGGGATTCCAACTTAAGGGGATTCTAATGTTTGATACTCAGAAAGTAATCTAATCTCAAGAACAGATGTGTGTCAGTTTTGGGTGTAAAAGTATGGAGTGGACTTCTTCTTCTTCTTCTCCTTTCGGCTCTGTCCCTCTTCTAAGCGACTAAACGATGAAATAAAGATGTGTAATTCTCTGTTGGTTTTCAAGAAGACTTTAAAGTCAAAAATGATCAAAGGTTACAATGGAGTTTGATTACATTTGATTTTTCAGTTTTAGCCATTTGTGTGTTTTGTAATTATGTACTGGTACTGATGTTTTATTATGAATCATTTAGTTAATCTTATGATAGTACAGGATAAGAAAAAACAAGCCTTGGGGCTTCAGCTTATTCCTTTTTCAGTTTCTGTCTGATAAATTCTTTGTCAAAACATGATTTTACTTTGTTTTAAACCAAAATAAAGCATTCATTCATTCATTATTACAGAATGTTTCTAAGGCTATTTCAGAGTTGGGAAATGTTGACAAGAGAGCGATTAGCACACTGTAAAATGTATAAACTGTATAAAGTTGTTAAGAGCTAGTATATTATCACAATATCATGTCTGCAATATGATATTTATCACAATACTGACAAATGAAGAAAAAGATGACTTGAAAAGGTCCTTTTAGCCATGTACCATGGTAGTACTCGACTTCATGTAGAGTCAAATAGGATTTGAAAACTCTCTTTTTAGATTAGATGATACATTTGCTTGTGACCGGCGACCTGTAACCGGAATAAGCAGATGAATGAATGAATGAATTTTCTTGGTGAAAATAATGAAGATATTTTGACATTTTTATATCGCAGCGTCTTTCACAGACTCACAATACCCATTTTAATAGATAACATTACATCTGTCGTCGTGTTTATTCCGTGGCCTGTTCACAAATGTGTTGTCAAAAGAATAAGAATTTGGTGCCACGAATGAGTTCATACTGCCACTTCCTGTCATGAAGTTGAGCAGTCGTTTAAAGTGGTCCAGACCTCAGAATTCCAATAAACTAACAACCTCTCTCTTCTTCCTGTGGCTCGAACAGGAAGTTCCAGCACGACCCTTTGTCACCACCTTCTGGGAGAGAAACTTGCCTTCGGTGGGTGGGCTCCTCAGGTTCATGGGAATCTCCACCTTTCTATCTGTCGCCACTGCAGCCGGCCTCGTGGCCTACAAGAAGGGCCTCCTCCCCCGGAGTTAAGCTGCCCGCCCTCGTCATCTGTCTCCTCGGCATCTCAACTGGGCACATTTCAATACTGTACTTGTGTACCAATAGAGCTCTGCTAAACTACAAAGAAGTGAACTATATGATGTTGTTTAAGACTCAGCATGGTGTAAGAGACTGTTAACTCATCCACAACATTAATGCACTGCCTCTAAGTTTGCTCACAAAGAGGAGGGAGACTAATGGGCTCATTAAACACAGAAACATGATTTGAGAGCAGTGAGGAGAAATTGTGACGTACTCAACTTTGTCAGATTGTGAACTCCACTGTGTCTAATTACCTCTGCTGATTTTAGGTGCTGATTTCTTCTGGTGACACAGCTGTAACTGATTGACCACCAGTATCATTTGAGTAGGATCGAGTTTTTCCATTTTTGTTCAGGATCGTAGGAAGCTAAATGATAAATGATAAACCTGGTGCAATTTGAAATGGTCCTATTGTCAGCAAATTCCATAAAACAGACACACTGGTAAACTGTTCCCTATGTTTCTTCTGTAACTGACAAAAACAAAATAAAAATAGTAAAATAGTGACATTTAAATACATAACTTGTTCTCCAAATACAAAGGAATGCAAACAAACATACACGCTTGTGACTATACATCAGATCCTTTTCAACCTACTCCTCTTGTCTTCACTTACTGGGCGTTAATAAAGTGTTGTAGTAAAATTTGTACGTAAGTTCAAAGGATAATTTTAGCCATAACCTAGTTCCAGTCCATCATGACTTGTAACACTGTTACAAGAATAACTTTTACACCTATATCCATGTTTGATAAAAAAAAAGAATCAGTTTTTAGTTTTGCCTAAATCCCATTTGATAACATGTATTGGGTGGGATTTATTACCTGCATTCCAATCAGGCACCAGGAAGAAAATCTTTCCCAATCAGGAAAATGACATAACCTTGACATCGTCATTGAAAGCTGCAGCTATGGTGGTAAAGAGAGGAAAAGTAATTCATGGTTTGCTGTCATGGGATTTGCTGACAATAATAAATGCCTTATCCTTCAAAGTAAAATCTATTTAGGGGAGATGTATTGCTACTAATATATAGATATTTGGGTAAATGTAAGGTCAGCATTTGAATGTATTTCATTCAGACTACAAACACAATTTGATGCTGTTTTATGATAATCAAACTTCTGACATAGAATTGCAATTTGATCTGAGAAAGAAATACACACACACACACACACACACACACACACAGACACACACGTATAAAAGCCCAAAGTTGATGATTGAAGCATTACTGGAAGCCTCGGGGCTTTTGACCATATTTGTACAACCAACCATGTATTTGTGAACGCATCGCACAATCAATTTACTAAACATTCATGCACCTAGCAGAAGTTTTATCGGTGGTTTTACCAGAAGAATAGCAAGTAAGGTTTTTGTTTTTAAGAAAAGTTTTTTTTTCTTCTAAAGAATGGGTGATGTACACATGATTGATTATACTCAAAGAGGCTACTGACAACAAAATCCAATCTTCACTATTGACGAACGAAGCTGTAAATGTAAACTGTCACAAGCCTCTTGAATTTATTGGCAGCAAAAGATTTTTTATGTGTATGAATCAAAATTAATTTTGGGATCAGTTTTGACAGCCAGTCAATATATGATGTGATATATAAATCTAAAAGAGTATTTGTGGTTTTCCTTTGGGTTTTGAAGGGAACTATGCGTCTTTCGAATACCCTCTGCGAATCATGCTGTACGTGTCCCAAAGACTGACATGTGTTATATGTGTAGTATCTGTTGTGCCTTATTAGAAGTTGTGGTGTTATCATTTCTCTCAAGTGCCTGTGTGACTCATCACTGAGCCCTTGCGCCCTCTCCCCCGCCTGCATTGGAGGTGACTAATGTCAGGGAGGTCTCATGGGTCAGCCCTGACAAGTTGATGTTGGGCCCCGCTAAGGCCCGGGTGGATAGAATGTCGCCCACTGGGGACCCACCCAGTATCCATATTCTCTTTTCCCATTCCCATTCTTCTGGTTTGCCTTGTGGTTGCCAACATCAACGGACTAAAGCCCAACCGGAGCCTAGGTCTAGTGCCCACCTGAACTAGGCAAAGCTCATGGGAGCCTCACTTGGATGCGTTGGTGGGTTCCTTGTTGATAATTGGTGTGTAAATAGTTCAGGCTGTTGGGTTGATCAAACTGCTCATCCCCAGTGAAGCCAAATTTGTGTTTTTCGTGATTGTGGTGCATCACCATCTGTCATTCTTTGCAGCGCTATTTGAACCCCTGTCTGTCTGCTTTGGCCGTCCAGCCCCCACCCTTGAAAAACAACAACCATCCCAGCAAACGTGTTCTCCAAGGCCTACAGGTCTTCCCTAGATACAAGGGTTGTCTTTATAAATAAAGAAAAAGGACAATGGTGTCACATTGATGGCATTTATGAAGATTTTATTATGTGATTGCAGTGAACAAAGGTCCATCCTCCCAAACTGCAAGCAGCAAATCATCAGCAGTCATAATGTACTGTACGTTTGTTCATTCATCAACCGATCCTTGTTGACTGTTTTCTGGAGGCGTGAGACTGTTCCGTTTGTCTTGTCCTTCTGTGAATATGTGCCTCCTTAATTAATCCTGTGACCCATTCTTTGATGTTGACAAATTCTTACACAAAGCTGGTGATATTTGAAAGAATAAAATGTGAAATAAATCTTTTACTCGTCTCAAACTGCTTGTGTGTGTCATTGTGTATTTCTGAACGGAGGATGCCACTATCACACAGGTGTCAAAGTGTGCTCCTCGAAGGCCGCTATCCTGCAGGTTTTGGATGACACCCTGTCACCCTCACCTGAATCAGTCTCTGTGAAGTTTTGCTGAGGCCTGGTAACGAGCTGCTAATTTGAGTCAGGCCTGTAGGAGCCGGGTGACATCGGAAACCTACTGGATAGCGGCCCTCGAGGACTGGAGTCTGACATCCCTGCACTATCAGGAATCAACCTAAAAGTCTTGGCTAACCTGAGATGGTCACTGTAAAGGAAATCAGCTGGTCTGTGACAACTTCCAACTCAGCCACTACAGTCAGAAGGAAATTAAATGTGTGAGAGAATGAAGAACACAGACATACTCAAGTTATCTCAACGTAGTCTGGTGCAGTTAATCTCTGCAGTTGCTGTTGGAGCAACCATCAATGTGATTGGCATTAGTAGGCAACCTACACTACAGGGGTGGGCATCTCCAGTCCACGAGGGCCACCTATCCTGCAGGTTTTAGATATCACCCTACTCCTACACACCTGAGTCAAATCAGCTGCTCGTTATCAGGCCTCTGCAGATCTTCACTAGGCCTGCTAACGAGGTGGTCCCTTGACAACCGGAGATGCCCACCCCTGCTATACTACATATCATGAGTAACATGACCTGTGTTTAACTTCATTTTTGACATTCATTTCTAATTGTCACGGTCTGGTTCCTGATCATGACTTTTAGGTATCATTAGCATTGTTTTGGACTTTGCTTCTGTTTCCCCTGTGCTTCTGTGTCGTGCTTCCTATGTTTCATATCTTTCATGTGTTTCACCTGTTGTGCCTTCATGTCCCTTACCCAATCAATCAATCTCTGCTTTCCCACATATTCTCTCACCTGTGTCTCATCTGCTCGTTCTGTTCAGTGTGGTTTTAAGTCTTTTGTTTCTTGGTGTTTCATCTGTTCTCCAGGATGGATTGAAGAGAGTTTATCACACTCAGGCTCTCTGGTCATAGTAGAATCACATGATGATTTAAAAAAGAAAAAAAAACCATATGATTGTTTAAAGTGTCCTCTCAGCCTTTATTGCATCCTCTCTTGCAAAGTTCTCTGGTAAATTCAGACATACAGTACTGTACAGAAGATCTTTAGAAAGATCCAACCAAACAAACACGAATGCAGGAGCCATTTGGAAGGTTATTTGGTAGGTATTACCACTAGACTTCTCATTTGAATTCCAAACTGTAAATTTAACCTTTGGTTTGATTTACCCTGTATGTGTTAGTCTTGTTCATGCCAGATTTCTTTTGGGTTTGATTCAATCTCCCCTTGAGTTCCTTACCACAGCTGATTTAAGAACCGTTAAATCGACACACATCCAGACTAAAGCCGACATGTGGCTGTCAAGTTTTGAGATAATATCCTCCTCATAAGGTTTTTGTTTGAGAGAGGAGAAGGTGATATTATTGCTGTGGCCACTGGAGGGCAGATGACTACCACCAACTCATCCACTTCTTATTGCTGTTCTGATGCTGATCCTCCTGATTCTGTCATTTGCTGCTATTGAAATAAATGTTTTACCATCATATCAATTGTGCACAGGTTGTGGCACTTTGGTCAGCTCTCTCCCATCACTGCTGAAGGAGTCTGCGACTTGTTCCATCCTGGATTGACACCCTGAGGCTGAGCTTTCTAATATCTCACTCTGTGAATCACACAAAGGGTCTGCCATCCGCTCTGCTGGCGCTGGGGTTGCCTTTTTGTTCATGTAGTTAATGCATTTACATACACACACAGACACGGTTGCCTGCAACCTTTACACACTCACTGCCCTCTGTATTAGGCTGCTGCCCTGCCCCTGGGCTCGCTGCAGTTTGCTGTGATATGAAATCTGACACTATCCATTGGCCTCCCAATCCATCAGACCAAGAATTGAATTCAGACATAGCAGTGTGGTGGGGCCCAGGGACTCTGGGGCTGTGGCCTAGGCAACCACCCACCCACCACCGTCCGAGTAACCTTCAACAATGAAATCCTGCAATCTGTTGGTAAATGTTCCCACTGTGAGACTCAGTGGAAATGAGGGTGCTCAATGTCTCCCCCCTGCAGAGCTGAGCTACTGCAGCAGCAGCTCTTCACTATAAATATCTATTCCAAGTGTTTTTCTTTGATTGCAGTGGTGCAAAACACAGGAAATGTGTGCTTCAAATTAAAGTAGCCAACCAACATCACACAAGCTAAGAAACTAAAAAAATGTCTTTAGTCCTAGATTTTGGAGAGGCACTTAACTGTTCAAGTCTCTATGCCAAGCTAAACTAATAGTAAGCTTAGCTAATGGTTAGCTGACTCCATCAGAGTGTGACTGGGTGAATGAAGTAGCATTGTTTCCTGCTTTGAGCTCAAGTAGAAATGTGTTATATAAATGCTGCTTGTTTCCAGTTATAATTTCAGTCAGACGTCATGGCTGTCACAGGCTTAAACGAACTGTGGTGACTCTGTCACAGACTCTGTTTCTTTGCTGGTAATAGAGCCGTCTTAGCTTCTCATCCCTCCTGACATTAACAGATCCTGGATGAATCAGCGAGCCAGGAAGGAAATATTCCAGTCGGCACCTTGCCTGAGGTTTTAGAGCATAATGTCATCTCACGGCAAAGGAGGCTTTCAAAGTTATTGTTCTGGGCTGGTGGGACCGCTGATGCTAGATCCTCAATTGATTACAGCATCTTCTCTTGTTAGACATTTCACTTCGGCCTGGAGATTAAAGATAAACAATTTGTACAGATATGCACAAAGAAAAGTCAGAGATCTGAACATGTTTCTGAACATAGGTTAAGATTCAGAGGATGATCCCTCTGCTGGAGTCGGACCATTACTCTTCGAATGGCCTCTCATTGACACTGACAGAGCACTGAGGAGCACATTTTGTCTGACACAACCTATACTGATAAACATCGCTCACTTTGTCAAAGCTCAGAGACAAAAAAGGAAAAGTTGGAGAGAGAAGTAAGATCACTGGAGGGGGAGAGGCCCGGAGAGGTGATAGTAAGATCAAGAGTGTAATTTCCTCAGGAACTCTGATAACAAAGAGTCCATGCCAGTCGGAGCAAATAATCCAGCACCTTAACTGTCCCACTAAACAGGTTCTAGATATGTGTATTACACCTATAAGGCAAACAGGCTCGATCTGTTCATGTTGGAAAGATGCAGCAGACATCCAAGTCAATAACTTGTGGTGACGTCATGTCAGGGTGAAAACCAACTTGTTTGTGTTCCACTTTCATCACAACATAGTAATGTGGGAAAAAAGCTGTTCTTCCACTAAGTTGATAAACAACCCCTTACGCTGTATTCCACACACAACTACACAGTAACAACAAATCCATTGGTAACAAATAAGGCAGTTCTGTGCGTATGATTAACTGAAATGAACAACAAGTGCTAGAGAAACAGTAAAAAACAGTTTAGAGATGAACTGCTAATACTGTGTACGACCATTTTGGATTCTGATCTCGGGGTCCTCAGAGTTGGACCAAATCCCAAGTCAGATTTCCAGATTTGTCACATCACATTGAGAGATGGCCAATGCAAGTCAGTTGCATTATTGTGGCTTCCCGGCCAGCTGATCGCATACCAACATAGAATAGTTCACGGGTGACGACATCTGCGTGATGCATCAGCACAACTACGACCAGGTTCTTGCACAGCTGATGTGTGTGGTTCAACAACCAGATGATATCCACACAGACCCTACAAATACGACTTGTGGGATGGTCCAGACCGGACAGACAATCTGGACCATCTGGATGACCGGTCGATGATGACCGGACAGTTGAGTACATGTTTGCATTCCCCTCCCGTAGAATGCACAGCTCTTGTCTGAGAATGGGATAAGAATCCATAACCCTCTGCGAAGCACATGATTATGTATGATTAGATTAGATTCGATGAATTTACCTTATTTAGTTTGGAAGCTTAAGTCCATAAAATGTTGTTGCTTTTAATCTTTTAGTGAGGCATCTAGAAGAAACTTTCTGTTGTTCGTTGTTGTTGTTTATAGCCTGTGTCTTGATTTATGTCTATGTTAATGGCTCATTCAGCTGATTTGCACCAGTTTTCTGTTACAGTAGATGAGAATGTAATCAAATCACGCCACAACAAGGCTGAGAGGTTTTAATTCCAGCTTGGCAGTATGTCACTCTCTTCAGGCCTGCAGACCCCTCCATCACAGTTCTTAGAGTGATAAATAACTGGGCTAAACAGTAAATCCACCCAAGGCTGCAGCTGGAAGGAGGAGAGGAGAGCAGTTGAGTTGAGGGAGGCTTTCTGAATCCTAATCCCTCGAGTGAAATGACTGCAGTAGAAAAAGACCCCTTTTTCCCCCAAAGTCCCTCTCTTCTTCTCCAACTTTACAGTAAAGACCTACTCTCCTGATCACTGACCATGTAGATAAATGCCCCATTAGGATGAAAGCACTTTAGGTAATCATCTGCCATTGTCATATAGCCTGCTGGTTAAAATGTGTCCCATTTGAGTGCGTAATGCCTTACAGAGTGGGAATAGCTAATTACTACTCATTCTAAATTAGTATCCACAAATGCCAACCTGGCTTAATCATAGCGGAAAGCTAACTGTGTAGTGTGAGTGTTATTTGATTAGCACGCCTCAGTAAGACCCTGCATGGCAGCTCACGTCTGGAGGGTGGAAGTTTCACATGATGTGTAGCAAATGTCATATCCACAAAGATAGCAGAACGTGTATGTTTTTAGGTTTTAGTTATTTTTAGTAGACATTTTGAATTATTTAAGTCATTTATATTTAGCAATTTTTTCCAAAAGTTAAACATTTTTTGTATTCATGATAAGTATAAAGTACTTATGGGGATACTTATATGGGGAGGCCAGCCACTAGAGAGCAGGTGCGGAAGCCATTGTTGACTGGTGCCGGTCCCAAGCCCGGATAAATGGGGAGGGTTGCGTCAGGAATGGCATCCGGTGTAAAACTTATGCCAAATCAAATATGCGAGTGATCAAAATGATTTCCAAACCGGATCGGTCGAGGCCCGGGTCAACAACGGCCGCCAACAGTGCTGTTCACCTACAGGGTATTGTTGGAAATTGGACTACTGTTGGTCAAAGAAGAAGAGGACAAAGAAGAAGAGGAGGACGATTGGTGCAGGGAAAGAGGGAAAAGAGGAAGGTTAGAAGGATCAGTCTGAGGTTAGGAACTCTGAATGTAGGTTCAATGACAGGGAAAGGTAGAGAATTAGCTGACATGATGGAGAGGAGAAGAGTAGATATTTTGTGTGTGCAGGAGACTAGGTGGAAGGGCAGCAAGGCAAGAAACATTGGAGGAGGCTACAAGTTGTTCTACTATGGTCTAGATGGGAAGAGGAACGGAGTAGGGGTGATTATTAAGGAAGAGTATGCTAGGCAGGTGGTGGAGGTGAAACGAGAGTCAGACAGGTTGATGTGTGTGAAGGTAGAGATAGAAGGAGTAATGGTGAATGTAGTTAGTGGTTATGCCCCACAGGTGGGCTGTGAGTTAGAAGAAAAGGAAAA
>CAAKHB010001011.1:14358-33325 GCA_901007665.1 Aeoliscus strigatus
ACTGTTATACACGAGTGTCTCTCTCTCTCTCTCTCTCTCTCACACACACACACACACACACACACACACACACACACACACACATACACACACACACATACACACACACACACACACACACACACACACACACACTTCTTATATTCAATCAGGCACAAAGAGGAAATGTTCAAGTTGAGTTCAGGTGTTTTGTCTCTTGTCTCAGTTCGAGGTGACGCGTTCCCTTTGTGTCAGGATACAAGTCGAACTGTTTATGTCAGAACAACAACAAACTAGTGGCAGTCACTCTGTTGTCCGCCTGTCTCCATCTCACCCCTACAAACTCTCTACAAACTCTTCACAAACCTCCACAAACGAGTTAGTGAAGGTTTATATCACGTTTGGCGGCTCGTTCTGCCACATCTGTCTCTCAGATTTTCCACACAGCCCTGGTCCCTGAACGCATCATCAGTCTACTTCCTGGCTCCGTCGAGTCGCTCGTGTGACTGCCCTCCACCCCCGAACCCCCCATTCACAATAATAACACTACTACACACGCTGCTCCAGAGCTATACCGCGCATGCGCAGACCGCAGGAGCTTCACAGGAAGCTGATGGAGGTGAAAAAAGGAGGACGAGGGAGGAGGAGGAGGAGCAGGAAGAGGGAGAAGGAGGAGGAGGAAGAGGAAGAGGGAGAAGGAGGAGGAGCAGGAAGAGGGAGAAGGAGGAGGAGGAAGAGGGAGAAGGAGGAGCAGGAAGAGGGAGAAGGAGGAGGAGGAAGAGGGAGAAGGAGGAGCAGGAGGAGGAGGAAGAAAAGAAGGAGGAGGAGCAGAGGGAAGAGGGAGAAGGTGGACCAGGAGGAGGAAGAGGAGCAGGAAGATGGAGAAGAAGGAGGAGGAAGAGAGGGAAGGAGGAGCTGGAGGAGGAGGAGGAAGAGGAGGAAGAGGGAGATGGAGGAGCAGGAGGAAGAGGGAGAAGGAGGAGCAGGAGGAAGAGGGAGAAGGAGGAGGAGGAGGGAGCAGGAAGGAGAGGGAGAAGGAGGAGGAGGAAGAGGAGGGAGGAGGAGGAGGGAGAAGGAGGAGCAGGAGGAGGAGGAAGAAGGAGGAGGAGGAAGAGAAGAAGGAGGAGGAGCAGAGGGAAGAGGGAGAAGGAGGAGCAGGAGGAGGCACAATGAAAGGAAAAAACTTGACTGATCTCAAGGTTCTGATACGTCTCAGTTAAGAAACAAGACTTTTCTGCACAAATTCACTCGTCGAACACGACCCCTCTGCTCAGTGTGGATCATGTCTGTGACGTGGATCATGTCTGTGACGTGTCTGTGACATGGATCATGTCTGTGACGTGGATCATGTCTGTGACGTGTCTGTGACGTGGATCATGTCTGTGACGTGGATCATGTCTGTGACGTGGATCATGTCTGTGACGTGTCTGTGACGTGGATCATGTCTGTGACGTGGATCATGTCTGTGACGTGGATCATGTCTGTGACGTGGATCATGTCTGTGACGTGGATCATGTCTGTGACGTGGATCATGTCTGTGACGTGTCTGTGACGTGGATCATGTCTGTGACGTGTCTGTGACGTGGATCATGTCTGTGAGGTATTTCCTCAGGTTCCTATCAATCAGCTTTAGATCCCTCCAGAGTTCAGGTTCATGGAGCCTGAGCAGAGAATGTGTGTGTGTGTGTGTGTGTGCGTGCGCGTGTGTGTGAACTCTGTCTGGCCTCTGCAGCTTTCAGCCAATCTTAAGTAGGCGACAGATCTTTCTGGAACGATTTGTCTGGGAACAGTGAACTCTTCAACTACCTTGAAGCTGTGAAGAAACAGTTTTTATCTGTTTTATTGCTTCCGTTTTGTTTATTGGCCTCATGATAGTCTAGAGAGTATTTTAAAATACATATGTGAACTACTGGAGGTTTTTGAAGTCTGCTGGAATCAGGACTTCAGTAACATACTTCTGCATCTCTCAGAAACGTGACTGACTATCGATGTTCCCTCCATATTTCATATGATCAGAGGTGGAATGTGCAGAATAAGTTCTCAGGGCTTTTCATATTTTCTTCTGTCTTCTGTCTGTATGCTTGTATTTGTTTTCCACTCATGCCATTACGGTAATTGTCTGACATATTATTGAACACAAATTGTATCTTAAACTAGACTTTGATATGTGATATGTCAGATGTTGGTAACATTATATGACGTGGTTTGATTAAAGTTTACGTTCAATGTGCTTCAAGTTTGAACCCTTTTGAAGCATCAGCTAGTGAGAGGTCAAAGACAGAATGTCCATCATGAACTGGATGAATGTGTCTATGAGTGTGTATCCGGCTCTGAAAAATGTGTGTTTTGTTGTTATTTTTATAAAACAAATCAAGCAAAATAGGATACAAAAAATTAACTTTAAGATTCTAACTAGAGTAGTAAAGGGAGACTATAAATTAACTAAAAAAAAAAAGAAAAGCTTGTCTCAAACAACACTAACTTCAAATGAAAAACTAGTCACACTTGACTGGACAATAAACCAAATAAGAAAGGAGGTTAAAAGAAGACGAAGAGAGCTGTGTCCAGTGTGCTGTGTGAAGATGAGACCAGACTGCATGTCAGAACCGTTCACCATGGCAACCGCTGATTATTTGATTAATTAATGAACCTTTTACTGCGTCATCAGCAGTTCTCTTTAAAGAATTACACACCGGTGCCCTGCAGCAAACACACACACACACACACACACACACACACACACATACACAAGCTGTGTTTGTGTCAGTGTCTCTGACAGAAGAATCAACGACACCGTTATAAAACGGGGAGCTTCTTGTCATAAAAAGTATTGGCAGCAGATGCTGCTGCCCGAGGCCTTGTTCCAGCACCTCTACGTGAAATACATTCAGACATTCATCTGCAGGTTAATTACCTCCCCCAAAGATGTCTCCATCTGTTGACTTCACCCTCGTGCCCATGGGTTGGATGAGTGTGTCTGCCTCCTGAGCTGCGGGTGTGTGTTCAGGGAACGCTCATGTTAAACACACACACATGTGCCTGTCAGCACATAGAGAACAGTTTAAGAGTAGAGTCATTTAGGTGTGACACAGTCAAGCAGCAATATGTCAAACCTTTGCAGAGGTGAGCGCCCTCTGAGGGCTTTTTGTCAGTTCAGACATGGGGATGAGCCAGTGGACGTTCGAGGGCAGAACGTGTCTATACGTTGTAACGTGTCACAATGCTGATGACGAGAGTTGGTGAGCTGGGAGCACAGGTCCGCTGAACCTGGTTCAGTTTCACACCTCGTGTACCACAGGCAGCTGCAAACTGTCCCTGAGACACAACGTCGTACCTTCACAATGAAGAGAAAAGCTCAATTTGTCCCAGTTGTTCCTCCTCATTGTAATTCAAGGACAAATAACTTGGCTTTGTTTGCTGGTGTAGAGGATGCTGCTGCCGCCGCCGTGGAAGTGGCCTGATAAATATTTAAAATGCATCAATAACACAGGAACAGAGGAGCTAATGATGCTACACTGACACACAGCTGACGAGACAACGTGTGCGAGCACAGAAGCGAGATGCCGTCCTCTCGTCACTTGTTTGATGTGCACGTGCCGAAAAGGAGAATGTTAGCAAAGTGTCTCCTCATCTGCTCAATAATGTTCAGACACACTGTAGCACAGAAAGATGGTGTTTGCAAGTTTCTTCACTGTCTCTGATTCTGACTGTGCGACTGGAAACATCTGACGTGTCTGCAGCCTCGGCTTCCACTGCACGAAGGAGCAGATGCATCATGCATGAGATGAGCGTCTCACAAAGATTCGATGCAGCCACTGAACTTGTTCTTCTTCTTGCTGACATTCAATCTGCAGCTCTCAACCATCATCACACTTCATCACATTCATCCATTCCGACAGATTTCAGCGTGTGGCGTCGACTGAACCTACACATAGCAACAACGAAGTTCTGTCTTTTGGATTAAATGACCATTTGCGACAGACAGGATTACCAGGTGGCTCCGCACGATGCACGTGAGCTCATTGTGACCCAACTCTGACCGTCTGGTTACATCAGCGACTGAGAATCAACCTTCTCTCCCCACCCAGACATCCCTGCATCACCCCACGCGTGCACGCCGGAGTACAGTACGGAGCCAGCGGAGACGCCTGCGTGTGTGTGTGTGTGTTTATTCTTGGTCAGACGGTGGGACCCCGTGGCTGGAAGACAAATTTGGAATGGCGCATGGTCCCGTATTTTAGTATATCAGTTACAGTGTTCGGTCAGCCAGTCTGTCTGTCTGCTTGTGTGTTTGTTTGTCTGTCTACTGACCAAACAGAGGGCTTAGGATACGGGGTCACAAAATAAACGTGTACCTCATGACTCACAAGCCAGTAACATGTGAAGGTCAGTTGACACGTATTATCACAATAAGGATAAAACATGCAGCTAAACAGTCAAGTGTTGTTTCTGTCCCACATTCCAGCTCTAATTCTCCAGTTATACGTCATAAAATTAACCTTTGTCTTACTATTGTCAGGATATCTGGGCCCCGTTCCACAAAGAATCCACAGCATTTGTTCATCGGGAAATGAAAACTGCAGACTTTACCTTACGTCAGAGTCACTGATAAACTGAATTCTTTGAACTGCACGGAACAGAACGGAACGTTTAGACATTTGATTTCATTTCTGTCAGTTTAAATGAAAATAGAATCAGCCATTTCCCTTCATTTCAGGATCAACTAACACAGGATTTTCACGAAATCTGCTTTCTGGAACGGGCCCTTGAACTGGTCCTTAAGTCCTTTTCATGCACACAGAACCAGATGTTGAAGTTAAAAAAAACTCTTCTATGGCGCCCCCAAGTGGTCGCATCCCCAAAGACACCAAGCAGACAGAAGTACATATTTCTTTATGAATTCACATTTGAGCACCAGTCTAGGAATAATTCTCACCGTTCAAAACTTGAACTTCATAACTTAAACGTAATTCAAAATCCACAGATACAGTACAGATGTTTGTAACAGAATGAATATCAACTCGGTATCACCCATGATTCATGGTGGAGTATTCTGACCAGTCAGTGAGAAACAGCACTTTGATATTAAAGTCAGTCCTAATTGCTATAGATCTCAAGTAAAGATGTGCACAAGAGGAAAAGTAAGGAAAATCAATCCAACTACAAACCGATAAGCTGATGAACATCTTTGCATCTGAATTCACCCTCATCACATCTCAGCTAGCATCTTTAATCACCCACACTGACCATGTGCTCAGTGAGGTAATTCCTCCGGTCCAACATCAATGACATGTGGAAAAGAAAATCAGATCAACCAGGATTTTGATTTGAATCAAGTTGATTAAATCAGATCGAACTGTGTGAGACATAAAGAACAACTGAAGAATGCTTAAGAATCAATAAATCACAGCTGAGATGTGATTTACTGTGAATCCAACTGTCTACTGAACAGTAGAAGGTGAAATTGTTTCCTAAACTAAAGCTATAGGGACCGTCAGGTCAGAGTGTGTGTGTGTGTGTGTGTGTGTGTGTGTGTGTGTGTCAGACTGATCACTCAACACTCGCAGTCTTGTCTTAAAAATGTGTTTCACAGCTCATTTTTGAGCTGGCTGGTATCCTAGCAACAGACAGACTGGTGCTGGGTTCTATAAATATCCTTTTGGGGTGTGTGTGTGTGTGTGTGTGTGTGTGGACAATGTCTAGCTATCCATCTAGCTATGCAGTTAACTCGATCATTAATTGACGCAGGCACTAAAACAGTGTGAGCAGGAGTGAAATGAGATGAGAGACGTGGAAATGAGAAGATGGGAGAGAGGAGGCTCATCTTCTCATGTCACATTCAGTCTGGTGTTTGGCTGCTTGCACCCTGAGCAGCATGATAAATGGGTGTGGTGGTGCAGTACCCTCCTGACACCACAAGATGGGTCACCTGTTCCACTCCAGAGGAAAGAAGAGCCAGCAGGGGAGGATGGAGGTAGGAGGGGGGCGAGTGGTAGAGGTAGAGAGACAGAGAGAGAGAGGTAGAGCGAGCGAGAGATAGTGTCATCGGACAGTTGCATTCAATCCCACTGGTTTTTTTTTTTATGTTAGAGCGAAGATATACGTTGATATGAACGAAGGTTAATTCACATCCACATCATCAGTCTTCATCTGCAAACATCCAGCTTGGTGCACTAACAGGACCCACATCTTCACAGCTGCAGCATGAACAAACTGAACAAACTGTCTCCGGAGATTTACAGCCTTCTAATGTTTTCTATTCTACATCAGAGAGCAGAGGCAGTTGTCAGATCAGTTAGAATAACTGTTATTTTGGATTCTGAAAAGGGTTTTGGGCAATTAGACTTCCGATCTGAATCATCGTCTACACTAACTGTGACACTAATGAGCTTCCAAATTACATCTACTTTAAAACACACCCTAGGTGGTTTGTCAGACACTACTTTTCTTTGCTGGTGGTGAAATCATGAACAACACATTAGTTTGCATGCAAAAATGAACATTTTGCCAAAAACAAACCTAAGAGAAAACACCTCAAGTAAAGAAAAATTAATATGTTCTTTGTGTATTTCTTTGCATTTCATCGTACAATTCCACAAAAACTTCTCATTACAGCTAACATCATCATCATCATTGTATTAACCATCACTTCTCTATGTGTGTGATGTTTTTTTTGTGTATGTGTGTGTCAGCACAGTGTCATGGAACAACCAAGTCTTATATAGTAGTATAAATACCAACCATTCAGGATGACGCGGAAGGAAAAATGCCAGGAAAGTGTTTGTGTATGAAGGAGTAAATATAATTTCCTGTGGTTTAATAATAATGTGTGCAACGGGAGTAAAACAGTTCAGCAGATAAACAATGTGTGTGCTTGAATGAAAATAAAGTATGCTTGATCTGACAGGAAATTCATTTAGCACTGTGTGTGTGTGTGTGTGTGTGTGACACGGAAAGAGTGTTTGTTGTGTTTGTTCTGAAAATGACTCACAATGACTCATTTTATGACCTGTCGGTCAGTGTGGTGGAAGGCAGGAAGGATTCCAGTTTAAATAATGTATGTGTGTGTGTGTGTGTGTGTGTGTGTGTGTGTGTGTAATGTAACATTAGTGAACTGTGTCAAATGTTGACATGTGTCAGTGTTAGAAACATGCATAGGTCAATTTGAAGTGAGGTGGGTGCACTAGCTGATGCTCCCGCCGTGAAATGTTGATGGTACAGAAATGACGCCCCCCCATCACCCCACCAACCACCCATACAACACTGACAAACTCCTGAATTCAGATTGTCTGAATTCAAAAATTCATTCAGATACAAAATCAACAGTATTTTATAAACATCTCTTCTGGGTTTTTACGGAAACTGTTCATATGTAACTAAAATTGTCATCATGAATATTTACATCAGTAACTAATTTAAAGACACATTTGTCTACAGTAACATGACTGATTACAGTTCGACTTATGCTGAAATTAAACGTAGCCAGTTCCACTGACCTGTGAGCACGTTCACCTCCGACCTGAAAGGCAAACACACACAAAGACCCGAGGATTTGGACAGAAAACACATGACCGAACCCTTTTTTTTTTGTAGTCATGAAAACAGTGGCTTTTTAATGTAAACACTACATTCGATTGGTTTTTCCAGCACGGACATCCCACATGAAATAACAACCATTCACTAAAGAGGAGTAGAGGGGGAGAGAGAGAGAGAAAAAGCTTCACAGAAAAAAAGCATTCACTGGGTAAAGAACAGAACGTAGGAGGTCAAAAGAAATGAACAGGAACAGAATGTCAAAAACAGATATATCATGTCATTATACACATTTGTTTCTCTTTTGGAAACTAGAAATCAAGAAGGCAAGAAAGAGAGGTCTATATAGATAGTTGATAGATAGATCATGAGGGGTAACATAGATCAGGTATGAATAGATAACAAATCTCCAAATCTATTTATTGTGTGAGAGTGCGAGAGAGAGAGAGAGAGAGAGAGTGTGTGTGTGTGTGTGTGTGTGTGTGCGATGTGTGAACTGTGCTTTTCATTGTAGACCTGGAAGGTGACTGAACGGAAACGCGACAGAAGTTGGAGGAGTAATGTTGGTTCTATACAGCGGTGTGTGAACATGCAGCGTCCCTAACGAGCGGGCAGACGCAGCAAGAAAATGTGTCCCCCCCAAAAAAAAAACAGGTTTGTTTTTCTGAAATCATAAAAAATAGATATTGTTCTAATATTTTATTTAATCGTTCGGCGTCAGGCTAAAGTGAGGACACGGTTCTAATGCATGGAAACAGGCAAAATGGTAAAAGGATGGGGGGGGGGGGGCACAGATCAGCATAACAACATGGGCTCGGTCTGAGATCGTCGGGTTCCCAACCAGCTGACACCGTGGAACCCTTTGCAAAACGTTTGTTTTTAAAAAAGGGAGATAGAGAAAAGAAAAGTTCTGTAGCTACAAAGAACGTCACCTTTGCAGTTACAGGATCATGGTCGCTGTGAGGGATCGCCACACGTTCATTGTTGCCACAATGGCGCAGACTCTTGTTTTTTCACCCTATTTCTTTTTGAACAGCTTGAATTCTACATGAATGCCAGCGAGTGTCACCTCCCACGTGACCTTTGACCTTCCTCACTCTTCAGTTGACTTCATCACTCCAGCTGCTTCCCTCCTTCTCTCTGTCTGCTGGCTTTTTTTCTGTTTTTTTTAAAATTATTATTATGTTTGCAATTTTTATAATTTTTTTTCTTTTTTTAAATTATCTGAACAGTATCTGCGAAGTTTCCTTCAAGTTGTATGAATCAACTGGTCTAGTTATACAAAGGCTTGAGTATTTCATGCTATTTGTGTCAGGGTTTCTACAGAAAACGAGGAATGGGAGGGAGGAGCGAGGGGTTGGCTATGAAGGAGACAACCTCTACCCCTAAAATTAAATAATACAATTTAAACATGCGCTGTGGTACTATGCATGGATGGAGGTGAGAGGATTAAAGGCAAGGAGATAAATGAAGAGAGAGAGAGAGATGCAAGACAAGTGTTCTATCAATCAAATCTTGAATAAATTAATCAATTATCATTATCAAAGCTTTTGCGTTAGTAGAGGTTATGGTGAGGAAGGTTATGTTATAACGTGTACTCGCTTCTAAAAGCGCAGCTATCTACAGTACAGTACCTCTGTTACACTGCATTGACAGGATGTTTAGCTAAGTTCGTATGGGCTGTCAGGCTGGCTAACGGCTCCCAGGAGCACAAAACCGCACTTCCTGTCCATGGCGGTTGGAACACGAAATGAAACTTGGACACAGAAAAGTAAATGACCAAACCTCTTTGAAAAGTCGTCGCTACTGTAAACAAAGGAGGAACATCAAAGTTGGGTTACACAGGTCTTCAGAGTTTAAGTCGTTGGCCGACCTGCCTCGTGTTTCTTAGTGCTGCAGAGACGTTACTGCAAAGTTGTCATTCCTAACACTACTAGAGCCGCAACGAAGGGAAAACAAACAAACATTATAATACACAAGTCGAGGTGTCGGGTGAGGCAAAATGTGAATAAAACTGTGTAATCATGTAATAAATATACACACAATCGACAAATAATATAACAAGCCATATTCAAGGTAATAATAAAAAATGTTAACAACAAAAGACACGACTGGAGGAGACAGATGTGAGAAGAAAAAGGGAATGAGGCGGAATCGACTTTGTTCAAGGAGCTGTTGGCTGCAGTGTTTTGTGTTTCCAACTAAAAAACAAATTAGTTTGTTCTGGCATTGAACCAGTGGCATCGCGGGGAGAAGATGGAGTGAGAAGAGACAAGAACTAAAAAACATTATATATATATATATATATATATATTTATATACGTATGCCTATTTTTTCTTTTTTTGTAATTATCCTCAATATTAATATGTACCTAGTTGCATTTTTCTTTCTTTTATTTTTTTTAAATAATCATCGTCAGCATTTCCACAGCAGTGTCAGAGGAGGGAGGGGCGAGGAGGAGGGAGAGAGGAGAAAGAGGTGCGAGGGGCGTTAGTACAAGCCACACCCTCGCAGGTTGTTGGCGATGATGATGTCGGTCACGGCGTCAAACACCACCTGGATGTTTCCTGTATCTGTGGCACAGGTCATGTGACAGTAGATTTCCTTATTGGGGGAGCGATTCTTGCTCTCAAACTGTGCTTGGATGTAGGCTGCTGCATCCTCGTAGGTGTTGGGTCCTGGGGGGGACAGAGAGCACACGTGGTCATGCTCAGTGCTCTGCTGACTCTTCACCCACCCTACTTACGCTCACAACATGTCAGACGGCCTGAGGAGTCACACACACACACACACACACACACACACACACACACACACACACACAGTTTTCTTAAATGGACTCCAGCGTCAATCTGAAGATCAACTTATCACTCATCACTTCACAGCTGTGGCACATCTGTGCCCCGTCGCTCTGACATTTCTCTCCGGCGCAGCCACCACACACACACACACACACACACACACACACCTGTTGCCGGTCTTGTTACCTGTGTACTCTGGGAAGCAGATACTCAGCGCAGACTTCTTGATCTTCTCTGCGAACAGATCCTTCTTGTTGAGGAAGAGGATGATGGAGGTGTCGATGAAGAATTTGTTGTTACAGATCGAGTCAAACAGCATCAGAGACTCGTGCATGCGATTCTGAGGAAGAGAGGGAAGGAAGGGAGGAGGCAGTGAGGACATGCTGGATGTTTTTACAAAATCTTGATGCTCTTTTATTAGACGGTTTTCTTATTGTTTTGTTGGTGCATTCAAAAAATGGTCCTGATTAACTGTTGCTTGTTCATTGTTGCACAGAAAAACACAAGTGAGGTATTTAAAAGGCATAAAATGACACATTTCGGTGGAAATGACCACACACAACTGCTACTTATGTGTTGCTTTATTATCATTTCTTCATGTATAAATAAATACAACTTTCAATCAAATCAGCAGTGAAGGAGATACAGCAGATACTGCACATGTACAACAGTGCTCCGTAACATAAAGTACACACACGTACACGACGGGCTGCAGGTGACCGGAGGGGGTGACTGATTAAGTTGCGTGTGAGGACGTTGAGAAGTGCATCATGAGTTCCCTTCACGCTACAGTTCATGACAGCCATGTGTCCGACTACTTGCTGATTCCAACATAAGTCACAGACGCATTGAGAGTTGCAGACTGCTAATGCGATGAATGTCTAACTGACATGTCCCATCCGGTTGTTCAGGTCCTCGTAAGCTTTCATCAATACTTTCTGCTGATGCGTTAATTGAACTTAATATTCCACCCGGACCTTTAACCTTGCACGGTTTCTCCCTCAGCCCCTGAACCTCAAAAACACCATCATCACCCAAATCAGCCAATAAGGAATCAATTATTCATTCCAGCAACCAAAGCCACGCTAGCGCCTCTTCTCTCGGCCACGCCTGCTGCTCCCTGCGGATGTGAAGGGATCGTATCATCATCAGGAGCACACCCACCCACCGACAACTCTTAATCGGGTTGTAGTTTGTCTCGTTAGGTGTCCTCAAACCTTCTGACAACTGAACGCACACGCACACAGTGGAATCTGTGACAGTAGCTCTTCTCCACAGAGGCATCAATCCATCAATCCCATCAGCCAATGAAAGCCTTAGAAACACGACAGCAGACACACACACACACATGAAGAAGTGCACCTTTCTGTTCTCTCTCCATCACCGCGAAGTCTAAACAGCACGTGGTTCAAGTCGACTGAAGCGTCTATCATCTGTCTTTCAACAAGAACACATCAAATTGTTTTGCATAAAGATACAACTAATGGACAATTTTTGAAGAATAGTTGAATTATCCTTGATGAAAATAATCAATTCACATTCACCAGTGGATTCTTAACAGCATAAGAGTTTTCAGTGTTAGAATGTGAACATCAGCTTCTAACACTGAAATCTAATTGAATCCTTTCCTATAGATTGTCTTTGTTTGTCAAATTATCATTTATTGAAGACAACGGGTGAATATTGGGGTTGCAAATAATTTGGGGTTAGTTCTTTGTATGTATTTGGTATATTTGATTTACTATTTTAATTATTAATAAGTAAGAAAGGGGCAAATAACTTTTACTTCAACCTGCTCTTTGTAGGACAGTGTTATTTTTTGCTTGTATTCTGTTTTTACATTTTATATATTGTTCAAAATAAATAAATTCAAATTCAAAGCTACTTCTGCAAATGTGCCTGTGAATGAAAACAGAATTAATCATGTAAGTGTTTGTGACTGGTGGTAAATTAACTGGTTCTTCACATAATCTGATTTAGCAGCAGACGAGTGTACCACAGTCTGATATTAAAATATAGTCATGTACTTGAAAACGCATCTAATTTGACTCAGAATTATTTAGTTGGTTCTGGTCTGCGGGAGGAAGCAGCAAGAAGATACTGAACTGTTGCCACCTGAGGGTGAATCCATAACTCCTTTCATCAGAGAAAGTCTTCCATTCCCCTTGTCTCTCGGGCATTCAAAGACATCGACACCAAGGGCCTCAACAAATAATGAAGGAAACTCTGCAGTTCACTTTGACGCTGTCTGAGGACACAGACGGAGGAACAGCTTGACTGTTCTGAAGAACAAGGTGGGATGAGAAGATCATGTCTGTTTTACGGGCACTCGTGTTGGGATGACCGTGTGGATGGCAACAAACAGAAATGAACTGAAACTTTGACTGCAGGCAAAAGAGAAACACATGAGGCTCCTTGGATCTGGTGGCTTTATCTGGCACGAACAAGTATGGTGTTGTGACATTTTGTGGTCTCAAGGGCATGTTTGTATATGTGTGTGTGTGTGTGTGTGTGTGTGAGAGAGGAGAGAGGAGAGAGAGAGAGAGAGAGAGAGAGAGAGAGAGAGAGAAAGAGAGAGAGAGAGACTGACTGGAGACTAGGTGTCAAGGGCCTGTGTGTGTGTGTGTGTGTGTAAAGGGTAGGCAGGTGCCTTCTGGGTAATTAACCCACAGACACTGCCTCCACCACTGCACCCATGGGCTCATGTTGTCTCTCAAAGACACACACACACACAAACGTTCATGCAGGCAACTGTTAACACATACGCTCATACACAAACACACACGCACACGCACACGCGCACACACACACACACACACACACACACAGCAGGCTGATCAACAGCCTGGGGCAGCTCTCCGTCTCTAATTAGTGTGTGTGTCATCTACCTGGGTTCGGGGGAAAAAGACATTTGCGGCTTTGAGCAAAGGATGGAGACACACCCTTCCTGTTTGAGGCTGCTCATCATAAATAAATAAAACGGAGAAAGAGGGTCATAGCACGAGAGCTTTGGCCCCACACAGACGCAGTCCTCATGAAGCTGAAGCTAATAAATACAGTATGTTATATCCGTCTATTTGCCAGTAACGTCGAGGCTGAAATTTAAACCCACAAATTGTGCACATCACTTCTGAGCTCCTTCCCCAGCACATCTGAGGAAATCTGCGGCAGCAACCCTGGAATATCTACGAAACCCCAGAGAAGGAAATCACTCAGTGGAGAGCAGCAGCCATAAGGTCGCCACTCCGGTCCCACCGGACCGTCTTACCTCATCATCGCACAGTCTTTCAGAGCTCACCAACGGTTTATTCAGGCAGAGAGAACAATATGGATACGACACTACGCAGCGCCACACAACAGCGGTAGCCCCTGGGCGCTGAGAAATCAATGCGTCCACTGAAGCATTATGTGAGAACGGTGTGGTTGAGTCAGCACACCACCCTTCGCGGCTCTTTCTTTTAAGTGATTTACAGCGTATTGTGCGTGCTGCAACATGAGAGGCTGGAAAATCAATGAGGGAAGTAAGAGCAGAGGTGATTTCTACAGGGATGACGGATGATGATCCAGCACAAAGAGCAGCTATAAATGTACAATTTCAATGACATCAGAAGTCAGTGAGAAACATCGACGGCTAAAAACAACAGCACGATCAGGCTCGATGTAATGACAAACGCCTGAAGCAGCAGAGGGAAGCAGCTTCCTTTGGTTTTATAGAGCCTCCCAGAAGGTTCTGACTCTGTGTTTGGCTGTTCAGCTGCAACTTGTGGTTGACTCAAGCCGTCAGTTTGTGGCAGCAGGCTGACAAACGCAAGGGCTCGGCAGCTTACAGAAGGCGACGGAAACACGACCTGAAATGAACATCACTTTGGTTGTAAATTAGCCACTTCATGTTAGCATGAGGTGATTATACTGTCTGTTACCAAAGTGTAATACAATATCAGTACATCAGCGAGTCTCTAAATGCGTCAAAGATCAACTTTAAATCATAACGATTTATTCTTATTAAATAGTATTGTAGCTACAAAGCACATGAACTAAGAATATTAATATTATTATTGCATTTTTTGTCAAGAGATTTGGGGCAATAAAAGCATCTTTAGTTATTATTATTATGCAATCATATAAATGTATTCTAAACGAGTAAAATATTTCAAGTGACTTGTGTATAAAATATGGCATATTACTGGGGGAAACATGGCAGTAGATACTCAGAGGGAATTTAAATGTTATTTTCTCATGGCTAACAAACATCCTCAGTGACACTACGATCACCCCTGTGAGTGACCAAGGTATTAATACTTGAGAATTAAATATAAATAAATACTAAAATAATAAAATAAAATAATAATAATATAGAATAAATATGAAATATGTAATGTTATATAATAATACTTAAATATAAAATACTACAAACAGATCAGTACTACATAGTGGTGTAGTTATTTCCATTGGCTCTTCAAGGAAGGAACTACACGTTGGAACTTCAGATGTTACGCAGCCAGCCACTCAGGATGACGGACACAACGAAATGATTCAAAGCTGTTTGAGCCAACCCGATAATTCATTGAGTATCATGTCATCATGAGATCATGTTTGACTGGCTAGCACACGATGACATCACAGGTAAAGGCTATATCAAGTCACTGCAGGTCTACGGTGGTCAACGAAAGCGATGTCAGTACAGGCCACACCCCCGCAGGTTATTGGCGATGATGACGTCAGTGACGGCGTCAAAGACAAACTGGATGTTGTTGGTGTCTGTCGCACAGGTCACGTGGGAGTACACCTCTTTGTCCGGTGACCTGTTCTTGGTCTCGTACTGAGACTTCACATAGGCCACTCCCTCCACGTAAGTGTCAGGACCTGCGGAGAGAGACAGAGACTGATGACTGCTCGAGGGAGAAGCTTACGCTAAAGTGGGATGTGTTACTGATGTTGGTTTATACCCGTGAGCAGGCGTACACTGTCAGCGTCAGCATTATTTTTTGATGTTTTTTCCAGATAATATCACCTTTGACCTTCCAGCTCAGCACATTGTATGCTGCAGTGAAACAACCACTGGCCAACATCTACCATACAAGGACCAGACTTTCAGAGGAAACAGAGAGATGTGTGTATGGAATGTGTGGATGTTTTGTGTTGACCTAAACCTACATATAAAATAATGAACATTTTGAATGAAACTCTCATTCAAAATGCATATTGGGTAAGTGACAGATGAACTGTTTCTGATGTTGCTCAATGCCCATTACTGACGGCACTGACACAGATGTCAGTGGCTGGAGTAAATTTGGGGCCAGAAACATCTGTCTGATGGCAAAAGCAGCACTGTGGTTTGTCTGTTCTAATTGGAGGAGGCAGCGTTGCGCCACGTCAAAGGATGGAGAGCGGAGAGGAAACAGGATCTGAATCCTAATTCTGTCTTTCTCACAGTCTTCTTGTTTTGGTCGCTCTTAATTTGGTTTTCCCACAGTCTCGTTTCTTTGGTCTAATTCTCTGTTTCTGGCTTTCTCGTGTTCTGCTGTTTGCTATTTGTCTCGTCAAACTGTGAGTACAGCAGTTTGAAAGGAACAACTAATTATTACAACTCAGCCTGCGATTTGTTTTATCATCAGCCTGATTATTGCTATTTTTTCTTTTATGTTTTCTGTTGTTTGTTTTCTAGTTGTTTTTCATTGTATAGTGTACTTGGTCTTTTCCTTTTGTGTAATATGGGTCATTATTTAAGAAAAAAAACAACAACAACAAGCATTCAATCATATAAATGGACGTACCGGAGTAATCCGGGAAGCAGATGGAAAGAGGTGACTTTGTGATTTTGCATTCAAACAGATCCTTCTTGTTTAGGAACAGGATGATGGAGGTGTCCTTAAACCATTTGTTGTTACAGATGGAGTCAAAGAGCTTCAGAGAATCGTGCATGCGGTTCTGTAGACGAGACATGATCACTGGTTAAATGTGACACAAACACACTCAAGTTCATGTTCAGAAGAATCATCCAGACATTTCTGCAAGTGATATTCAGGAAACACTTTGTGCACACGTACGAACCAAACACACCGTTGGAATGATAGACCTCCGAACAAAACTAGTTATCTATGGACTTTGTGCTTCACAAATTAGCAGAAATTTGCAGAAATAATCAGTGAGCTGCGTTGAACAAAGACAAGCACTTTCAGCTTTAGAGTTGTGAACCTCCGCACACTTCAGTGCGCCACCATAAATAAGTGATGACTGAGAGAAGGACTGTGGAGTTTCTGATCGCTGGAAGCACTGCGGAGGGATATTTTGCCCCTGCACTGATTTGATTTGAGGTTCTCGGAGCGTATGCTCAAGAAAACAACTGCCTGCTTTGAGGGGGGGGTTATGTAACATGCCTGACAACTGCACACAGCAGCGGACGTGTGTAATAAACTGTCTAGGTGTTTAACCAGCAATGAGGAAGATTCATTTTCGGGCTCCAGTGGATTTCATTTAATGAAGGAATACTGTTCATCACCCCCACAGGGTTTCATCAAGTGCACATAAAATGATCTTAAATTATCGATCGTACATATAGTCAAATTATTGACCAAATACGTTTCCACTGATTTGACACAGTTCTGTCAGCGAACAAGCTGACAGTCAAACATGTTCGCTCTTTGTAGTTGGCACATTTCCTTAGCAGGTATCATGTCTGCACAATGGTTATATCAGTTATTCATATTCTAATGAATGTGCCTGGTGGAGTTAACAGGTTCCCTTCAAAGACCAGTTGAAAGCAGTTTCTCAAGTTTCTTTGTCATCGTTAAGAACAGCGGAGGAGAAGCAAAGTACAACTCCAGCATATGAGGACATTCATGTCGCACAGTGTTGGATAGACGAGAGACAGTGGAAACATTTCACAGCAGATAAATAATGTAGCGACACACAGACGACATGCAATGACACATTTCACCGCTAGCACACAACCACGTTTACAACAGAACGGAAAGAGATGCTGCTTTCAACTCTTTGACCCTGGTGGGAGGGTTTCGTACCTGTATGTGGGTGGAGCGTCTGCAGAAGATCTGACTGCTTAGAGAGGACAGTCGATGGCGAGAGCGACAGCAGAAGTGGAAGGAGCCAGAGATGCTGCAGGGCGGAGCTTAGAGCGGGAACAGAAATTGCAAGGTACACGCCTCCTCCCTCCCTGACGGCCCCCCGACCCATGCACAAACAGACACTTACACGCATTCCTGCCCCTTGTGCTGAAAAGACATCTCCCTCACCCAACAGTGTGTGTCGTAGATAGAAAATGGACGTGTTTGGAAAAACATAAAGCAAGCGATTCTCAAACAGAAAGAAGTTACAAAGCACAAGTTGTATGTGAGTGTGTGACAGTGAATGCACTGAATTAACAGCAGTGTGTGTATAACAGGAAAGTTCCAAAGTCTTACACATCCGATCTGATCAGATCATCAGACTTAATGGCTGGAGAAAAATCACTGACTCATAACAACAAACAAGGCCTTAATGTCCAATATACGGTGTATTTTTATGGAGACGAGCTACTTGTAGCCATTACGATCAGTTATGGGACGACAATATATTATACAGTTGAAAGTAAGATTCGCTAAAGCAGTATCAAAACGCATACATAGAATTACATTTATAAGGAATAAATGAACTTACTGTGGGATTTATGAGTGACTTTGCCATTCCAACGGCTACTGGGTTTGTTGGATTGTTAAATACGTAAATAAATTCACAAAACCGACAGAAGTCCAACAATGTTCTTGATAATTACACATCCTGATCAGCACACAGCTCGCAGCGACCCAGGCTAAAAAAAAAAATAATTACAGGATCTTCTTTCTGAAAACATCCGTTATGGATTGTTTTGAATGTTTTTGTCTTTTTACTGAAATTAGTCATTTTTGCTATTTGACGTGTAGAAACAATCTGTGAGCAGTGAACAGTGTGAAAAGATGAGACATCAGTCAGATCTGTGTGTGTGTGTGTGTGTGTGTGTGTGTGTGCTTGTGTGTGAGTTTTCTGCTGCTGATTCCAGCTCACAGAAACTTGATGACATCTGCAGAACCAAAGCAGCACTGATCGCAGTTCTCAGACGGATAAATACTAAACGAGCTCAGTGCGGCCAATCAGCTTTTTCCTTTCAGGTCACATGATCTATGATCTTTACAACCACTTTCACATTTTGTTGAGAAAAAACTGCTTCTGTATGATAATTCCTCTAAAGTGTTTAAAATACTTAGTGACAGATTTAAGGTAAATACAAGTTGTAAGCACTACCAGGCTTTTACATATGATAATGTATTATGGGCATGAAAATTGTTTCTCTTCAGACTGATGTTGATGATGAATTTGGGTATTGATGAGAAATCACTTGCCTATTGGACTATTTTAACAACAGAATAAAATAAACCATTGAGGACAACAGATATTAGTTCACGTTGAGTGAACAGACTGACATTGAAAATATAAAATATCAATTTTAAGTGCTGCACAAACAAATCATTTATGGATTTCTGAGTTTGGAAGAACCGTCAGTCACTCAGATGTGCAGCTATAGAAAAGCCTACCCTTCCTCATTATTTCAAACATTTATTTGCTTTGGCCTGAGTTGCTTGCAGCAGGAATGACGAGAGGGATGATTTGCACAAAAAAAAAA
>CAAKHB010001011.1:33404-43890 GCA_901007665.1 Aeoliscus strigatus
CAGATGCAAAACAGGAAAATATTTTCATTCCTCAAACAGTCTGTGCATGGCAAACTAACATATGAACATGTGAACACTCACTCCTTCATTTATTTGTCATTTAGCAGCATATCAAAGAGCAGGAGAGACGCTTCCCCTGATGTCTCAGACTGTGTTTAACGCCACTTACGTCTGATTAACACTGAGCACATTCTATCTTTACACTAGCTGCTGTGTCCGCATGCATTAACTGTACACTGTCCCACAGTCAGGACGTCTGTACAAGTCAGAGAGAGAGAGACATCTGTCCTTACCGTGGTCTCATCCTCATGCAGCACCTGGTCGTATCCGCTGAGCGCCACGCAGAAAATGATGGCTGTGACGTCCTCAAAACAGTGGATCCACTTCTTCCTCTCCGACCTCTGACCTCCGACATCAAAAAGCCTGATGGATGTAAAACAGTACATGTCACTACATAGAGCTAATTGAGCTAATTGATAGATAGATAGATAGATAGATATATAGATAGATAGATAGATTTTCTTGCCAGTTAATATTTATTATTATTTACTATTACTATTATTACTATCATTTACTCTATTTTGGGAGTCAACTTTTGGTTCTACTTTTTTTTTTATTTGAGCAGCATCCGCCAGCCCATTTCCTTTAGTTTTGCCTCAGAATTCCTGTTTGCCAAACTTTGTTTCCTACATAATCTTTTACATACTACATCTGTTTTATGTCAATTCCCTTTTCACCCCACAAGCTAGGGTTGTTGACATATTAAAATATTGAGATGTCACTGAGCCCTATTTGAAACATGAATCCAGTGTTGCAGAACCACCCAAGAGATCTTGGCTCCACTCGTCTCGGCTCGGTTTGGTTCCAGACTTTGCATTACAATTCAGTTCCTCCTTGACGTGAGTACTGAAGTCACAGCGACACGTGACGGTGTTTTTATACAGCAGAGGTGGAATGGGAGGAAGGGGCTGTTGTTACTGAAAGAGGTGGAAGAAATCCTTCACTTCGCCTCTGTACCTTAGATACATAAACCTAAATTAAACATTGTGTAAACGCAGCGAGTGACTTCAAACACTTTCCCCCTTCCACTAACTTGCACTCGGCAGGATTTCTATGTCTCAGAGCGATGAATCCAGAACCAGGGAGGCATGAATTGAACTGAGGTCAGTGCAGTTGGACATGTACGGGTATGACAGTAGGTCAGCTGCAGGGTTACTCCAAACATAGGAATAGTGCCGCCTTCCCACACGGAGCAGAGCGGCCTGGAATAGTAACTGAGCTGACAATATTTAGCCAACCACCCACTCCACGGTAACAATGAGAAGCACAAGTCAGCAGAACCAACAGCATGTTGGACTGTGGCTGTGGACGTGAACACAATGAATGTGGTGTAACTATTGACTGCAGTGAGGAAAGGAAATTAGTTTAGCTCAGTGTCTCCTTCTCCAAGTGTCAGTTAGTACTCCAGAAACATCTTTCTAATTAAATAGAAGCTGACGACTCCTCCTCGTTCCCTTCCATGCTGCATGTCCCACTACTCGTTGCTGGAACTGAATCATGTCAGTCAGAGACAGGTCAGACACCTTCATCAACTACACATGGAGGTTTGGATTAAGGAGAATTACAGACTGAAATCCAATTTTAACCTGCCATTTCTCTATATTGCTGTTTTTCCACTATATCACATCCAGCTCTACTCGACTCGATTTGGTTCCAGACTTGTTGCTTTCCTTTACAGTTCCTCCTCGATGTCAGCGCTGATGTCACGGCAACAGCTGCACAAAGCTGTGTGACACAAACACAAACACTATGGAGGACATGGAGGAGACGTGAACCTGTGATTAACAAGGGTTAATGGGTGGATTGGGTGTGGGTGTGGATTTCATTGACGCAGTATTTCTTTGCGCAAATCATGTTCAATGAGCATGAGACGAGGAATAAAGAACTATATCGCTATTGCCAGTAAAATTGCCGGCAGATTCTTGCATTTACCCTAGTGCTTGGAACGTCGCTCTCTCACGGCGACCAATCAGAGGCCAGCACTCTGTAGACATCATGTTTTAGTGTCTTCTCAGCTCGCTGGAAGCTCGACCCCTGACAGTTCTATCCCTATGCTTTTCCACAGAAAAGGAGCATGTGTGTCCTCCACATAGGGACTCAGGAGTGTGAATACCTGAAATGTAGGTTTTTGAAGGTAAAGTGTGTCTCCACGATGCCCGTGGTCTTCACTCTGGTCCTCAGGATGTCCTGCTCTGTCGGCTGGTAGTCTGCCGCGCCAATCCGATCTAGACTGTCTAGGTAACTGCACAAAAACAGAAACACAGTGAGTTATTAACAACCCTCTCCCCTGAAATCACACTCCAATCACAGCAGTTCCAGCACGGCAGGTCTGTGACGCTTCCAATCTGTGTGAGTGTGATACAGAGAATCTCAAACAGAGCTTATCTGTTTTATGTCATTAAAACTAAAAGCTGGATACACTTCTAACAACCCGATAAATGCAAAGGATATTAGATCGTTGGGAAGCTGCTCCAGTGATAATGACAACATGTGGAGCTGAAACAGGTAGAAGCACAGACATACAGAATGTCAGAGCTCAGGTGAAAGGTGACGCAGTCAGTCTCACACCAACACAGGCCGGTAATGTTCAAGATGTCCAAAGACGCAACAGAAACGGGCGACAGATAGTTGAGCAGGAAGAGTGAAAAGCAGAGAGGATGAGGAGAAGACACATCCATTTGGTTTCATTGCTTTGAAATGGACGGAGAATGTGAGAAAAGGCTAAAGGATGGAGAGGAGATACTGTACGCGCACACACACACACACACACTCTGCTCCAGTGATAAGGACTATTGATCACACTAAAAGGAATGAGGCTGAGTTTCCAGGGTTTGAAGACAACGTAGATGAGAAAGGAGACAAAAAGGAAGGAGGACGGACCACAGTCAGAGTCACAGTCGAGAGAGGTTTTTCAAGAGACGATAAATATGAGCTGGTTCACATTCTTTGTCATTCATGTCATCAGTGCTGTGACGCTCAAAGCTACAGCAGCATCATCTCCAGTGACTGCCCAACGGTATTTGAGTACAAAAATAAACATGTTATTAGATATATTACCACTGTTTTGGGATCAGTTCTCTGTAAGTCGAAAAAAAGAGGAGGTAGCTGAAATCGATTGGTTTCTGTATGTGTTAAAAGCTAAAGTAAAGTTTCACGACTGCATGAGAAAGTGCAGCTGTTGGACTTTGCAGACTGTCAGTAGCTTAAAGGAACGCTGACTCCTTTCTGAGTCGCAGTCGTCTACAGTCGACAGCAGCTTTGTGTTCACTGTCTCTGCTCCTTATGTCACTTTTCACAGAAGTACTTCTGACCTCAACAGTTACCTCAGATGAGATCACTTCAGGATGTGATGTTGGTGCTGTCAGTTAACATCACAATCGTCCCTGTTTCTTTGTTACGTACAGATCCCCAGTGAACCTGCCTCGTTTTGCTTGTTGGCACTTCAGATTAATAAATCATCAGTGATGATTGGGAAACTTACTGACGAGATGCCTTCTTTAGCTCTAAAATGTACTATACTGTACATGACAACAGTTAAAACTTGGCTCCCTAACATCTGCCAGCACGGGTCTCTGGGCGCTGCATTGTCTTTGTATGTTGGCTGGATTGAACTCCCCACCGCTGCAAAATCAAACAAGCCATGCCATCACCAAAATACATCACGAAAGTTTCACGAAAGAGCGTCACTGTCACTGTCAACGTGGTTACACACGCCGGGCAGTGACCTTGAAAAGTGCATGGAGCTTGATGCATTCTGGTTGGTGTTGACAAAGCTCTGACAAAGCTCTACCTGCAGTACAAGTACATCTGAAAGAGGACTTATAAAATAATCAATAAATATTCAAATAACACATCTCATGAATCAAAACGTGTATTGAAACACACCTCGCAGCCCATCTGAGTGTCACACATGGTTCTTGTATAATCAGACAGACGTTCCTGTTTCATGGCTGTTGCTAGGAAAGCTGCTGGTTTAGCTGTCTCCAGTTCTGTGAAGTTCTGATGTTCTTACAGCCTGGACTTGCCAGAACTACAGCAGATGATGCAACATGGCCACAAACTGCAAAAAGGCTCTGCCTACATTTAATGTCTGGAAACGTGTTATAATAATAATACACTCATGATGGGGAAGGATCGTGTCCATTGGTGACAAAAGTCTGAACCAAATGGCCAAATGGATCCATAAAGACAAGGGGCTGATGAAAAACACACAGAGGAGCGAATGTGTTTTCCAGTAACTGGGTCAGTACACGAAGGAGAAGAGGCCTCAGGCGGCCATTTCTTTTCTTAGCTTTGGTATAAAAACACACTACATGTATGTGTGACTGGAGTGCGCGCAGGCACTCACACCACAAACGCGCACACGCGCTCACACAAACTCAAACGTCCTTATTTAAGAGTAATTCTCTTCATTAATTATATATCAAACCTTCTGCCAAGTGAACCCTCTGAGCACACACATATACACCATCCGGCCACGTGATATCAAGCCCATCAGTTCATTGGGTTGTCGACCAGTTCTGCACCACAGGCCACAACACAATAGGAAGTAAAGCATCAATCTTTCATGTGACTTTTAAAGCGGACACACAAACATTTGCACACACACACACACACACACACACACACACACACACAGGAGATGGTGTCTGAGTTCACAGGCCACAAACAGTCGCTCTCATTCTGCTCCCATGCAGCTTTTCTCATCAGTCATTTGTCTTTGTCTTTTTTGACGTGTCACCTTTGTCTTGTTTAAAAAATATTTCTTTCTTCTCTGCATCGTTCCAGTCTCTGTTCCACATATATGTCTGCGTTAGCATTGCTTCTCATTCAGGTTTCCATCCAAACGCTGTATTAGCCTGCTAATGATGCTCGTGATACATCACACAGGAGCAAAGGATGACAAAAATGGACTTAATGTTGCACTCAGCAGCCCTCTGTTTTGCATCTGCACGGTGAACCCGCATACATTTCATATCGCCCCACCCCCGATCTCCAGCCTTCAACATCTTCCCCCGAAGTCTCATAACAACAACGTTAGCGTTCATATATCAGAACATACTGATCCTGTTGTGTGTTTAGATTTTGGAGTCTGTGTCTCGTAGCTCCGCGTTGAATCTCACCACCGTGTTTCGTTTTTTGTTTACATCAGGTATCGGTGACTCAAAGTAAGCAGATCTTGTTATAATTGTTCACTCACTTTGTTAATCAAATCACATTTTTGACAGTTCTATATGCTCCGCATATAAGAACGTGTGGACCAACTACTGTCTCTTCTTTACCGTTTGTGTTTGCGCCACCTATAGGCCTGTCGATGCGTTTTCACAGTGGATACACATTTTCTTGATACGAAGCCAGGGAAAATTTTCGTACGTGTGGACATGGCCTTAAGCTGACGTTGGGTTATTGTCACAGAGGAAATGTTTCAGGAAACAGAAGTAATGTTCCCGCATTAGTCACACAGCTTGATGTGTTCATATACAGGTGCATCAAAAAAAAAGATTATTATGGAGAACCAGTAGTTTTTTTGTCAAGAATACTTTTGTTTTATTGCCGACAGCTATGTGTCTCTAGATATTACAATATTGTGTCAGGTTTGAGTAAACCACTTATTTTACAATTTAAATACCATACCATCTCAACTATGAGACACTGGGTCAACATTAGAACAAAAACATTGAGACTGATTATATCAGTTCATGTTTGAATGAATCTAAAATACATGAAAGTTTTACTGTTGGAAGTGAATTACTGGAAAAAATAAACTTTTCTGTTATTTTTTTTGCGATGCACCTATATAATTGTACAAAAATATTATATCACACACCTGTGACACCAATGTCAGAAATCATTGGTGTCATTTTTTGAAAAAGGAAAGACTGATCCATTCATGCAAACATTGTGAGCAAGCTAATTTTACACTAACAACAGTCCACACACACATACACACGCACACACACACGCACACAAACACGGACGTACTATTGCGCTGAATCGTTGAGCTGGTACTCTCGGGCACGGCTGAAGCACTCCTGAATGCCTGAGTCAGACCACAGGCGCATCATGGCGGAGAGGAGCTCAGCTGAGTAAGGCTCGGTGTCCTCCATACGACTGACAACATCACACACCATCTTGGCATCAGCCTGGAGGAGACAGAGGAGTGGAGAGCAAACAGATCAGTGTTGGAACATGATTAAAACTAGTATAAGCACAGCCAACAACCTGACAATTAAAGTGAGAGTGTGTGATATATGACCAGGAGGTGTAACGTGATGGGATGGGCAGCAAGGCTTTAAGGTGGAGCCTTCTCGAAGATGAAAACAATTACATAAAATATGAGGCGGTGGAAAGAGCGGACAGAGTAGAAGCTAACCGTCAGGTGTAAAACTGAAGCGGCTTGGGTCAAATCATTCCACCCGCCCAAACAACAGGTTCCTCATCAACATCATCATCATTTCTCAACACTCATCCTGTTTGAAGCATTGACTGTATATGTGAAATGTGATTCATATGTGGGAAAGCGCTGCAGGAGCTAAATATCAAACAACCAATGTCTTATTACCGATCCACTTTATTGATCCCTTTGGATCAATAATATAGACACAACGTTATGAACACAAACATAACTGTCTTCAATGTTATACAGACGTTAAAATTAGTTATAAAGGAAATTATATTATCAAGTTTCCACTCTTCCACCTACATTAACATCGTGCACAGCCATCGGCAGGAATACATGACAACAGTTTGGAGATTTGACAAGAGGAGCTTTCAGCTTTGATGTGCTTGTCTTCACTCCTCATTTCTCCAAGGTGATGCTGGCTCACTCAAACATGGTTTCATGAGATGAAGATCGACTCAAGTATGAGAGCCTGTCTTCTTTTGTGTCTCTCTGCCATTGGATCTTCACCTGCCTTCAAACCTTCACACTCTGGTTGTCCTTCCATTATTTCCTTTGCCAGCATCTCTTTCCTCTCCTTCCATCTTCCTCCTCCATGGTCCACCTGTGAACATCCCTCCACACCCACCTCTGCCATAGATTTTCTTTAGGTGTCTTCTGTCTGCCTTCACCTTTCTTTTATATATCTGGCCTCCCTCACACTACACTCTCACAGCATCATGCAGCAATATGTGAATATTTTGCTGAAAATGAATTGAATGCATCGCTCAGTATCATCAAAAACGGAAAAGCTAAATATACTGAAAGGATTTATCAGTAATCTTGATTTGTACTGAATCAAGAGTTAGTAAGTGAAGTTCAGTTTAAGTTGGCTGTGTGTGTGTGTTCTAACTGGAGACTCGCCATCTGCTTGGCTGCTTATCATGTCTGCCTGGACACTGAATAGATAATCATCACCATCATTGTCGTCTTCACTCTCGCTGACGTCAGCTGCATGTGTCTCGTTCTTTCACTCTGGGATTTAATGTCTCTTGTTGTTTCCCATCTCTGGCCGTCAGGAAGGACGTCCACCATTAGTTCATTCATCCACCTGAAGTGACGCTGCCGAACGTGTTCTCATCAGACGCATTCATCTCTTCACAATGACGCACCCGTTCAAGTAAAAGCGCTCGCTCACACGCAGCACGCAGCGATGTTCTTCAGATGCTGTTGCACACATCAGGTGTTTGAGAACAGATATGCAAATAAATTCCTGAGAGCAACACCATGGAGGTGAAGTCTGTTTCCATATGTCATTTTATTTATTCTACACTGGAGATAAAATGATCAGCGAGTTCCACGCTACTTTAAATAGCATAAGATATCTAAAGGGTTCGTGTTACAACTGGAGACTGTTCAAAATAGGATATATTTTGTAATCATTAACATATAAAAGGAATCTAATCTCATTTGAAATTCAAGACATGGGCTAAGTAGAACACAGATTTGTTGAATGAACAATAAACAGAGCAAAGTCTAATGAGTCCGATATTTCACGTCCTCTCGATCTCTATCAAACATGCCACTTTCTCCGACATGGCACCGATGTGGTCTGAAGGGATTTGATTCGAGGTAAATGACTTGTAGCTATGACGCTCTGTCGGCAGCGCAACACAATGATATGGAGAGGAGGCACACAGGACATGTGGATGACAGAAACTGAGCCTGTTTGTGTATGTGTGTGTGTGTGTGTGTGTGTGTGTGTGTGTGTGTGTTCCAGTGCTGGGCAGTGGGCCACTGACACACTTCAAAACCACAGAGTCGGCCAGCGATACTGTCTAAATGGACATATTGGAGGAAACAGGGTCAGGGTCTCTCTCTCTCTCACACGCACACAAACACACATGCACACACATAGTTGTCAGGGAAACGATGAAAATAATTGTCCTTCAAACCAATTTCACTGCTCTCTGTGTTTTACTTCTTCAATTTATTTCACACAAACAGACACAAAGACCAACAGTCACATGTAAATAAAAAGGAAAAGAGGCCATGGTCCTTTTAGATTATTTGTACACATGAACTTCTTCAGGCCTCGAACTGGATTTTGCAAAAACACATGAACTACATGGGCGTACTTCCCCCATGGACCCTTTCATCAAATATTTATGTGAGAAGCGCAGCAGCGTCTCACTCCCTCGCTCTTGAGAAGCCACTTCTGCAATCATGTCCGGCTTGCTGGCGTATTACGGGATGTGGTGTGCAGCCATTTATAAACAATTAAGTAATGTGGCGTGAAATAGTGTCTAGAAATTATTACATGCTTTTCTTGGAGTCAAGTACAATGACAAATGTCAATTAAAAGTCAACAAAATGAACATCTTAACTGGTAAGTGATTGAATTACACATGATACATGAATGTGTGTGAGAGAAAGAATATCATGTAAAATGATTTTTGGACAATGTGTCCTTTGATACTCATTCGCACTCTCAGCAAAGTGCTGTACAAGTACATTCATTCATTCATTCATTAATGCAAACTGCCTCAGTGAGGTCATATGTTTTTATTACCTCAAAATGAGCAGCATTTGTTTTTATTAGACAATTTCTATTTATAGATTTTTTTTCTGCACAAAACAGAACATTAAAAACATGCTGGATGCAATGCTTTTAAAATGTTGATTTGAAAAAACATGATTCATCTGTGAAGTGCCAATCGATAAAAAGAAGTTAAATCACAAAATAAAAGTCCCATTAAACACCAAGCTGACATTCATGAAGAAATGCAGCCGCCAGGAAACACAAGACGTGCATGAGAGAGATGATCAAATATGAACATGTGAGGGTGAGCTGGAGTCTTTTTCCTTGACGTCACACTTTGCCTCCACCAATCAGACATCAGGATAAAAAACATGACTGGCATACTCCGTCGTCTCCTTTTGCTCTCTCCCTCTCCTTCTCTTCTATTTCTGGTCTTGAGTTCACCCTTTCAATCACACCTTCCCTCTTGTCTTCTTTTTCCCTCTTGTCTCTCATCGAACCCTTCCAGTACATCCTGTCACTATAGTCCAGTGTCCTACAAAACCGTCCGATGGGAAACTAGCGTGAACTCTATTGCTTCTCTCTTCTTCTCCCCTTCTGTTGTCTGCTCCTCCACTTGATTATTTCTCCACATTAACGTCTCTTTCCTCTCCTCTCGCCGGTTGTCTGCCGGCACGCCGCACCCTCTCACTCTGTCTCCCTTTCTCCCTCTCACCTCGAGTTCTCACTCCCCCGCATCATGCGACTCTCAGCTGCAGTTGCCATGGTAACCATCCTCATCTCCCAGGAATGCAATCTTGTCTCTGGTTCTCTCTCTTCTTCCCTTCCCATCCATACTGCTGAACCTTCCTCCTCCTCCTCCTGCATTAGCATACTCCTTGCTCATCCTTCATATCTTCCTCCATCCCTTCCTCGAAACCCCTCTTTCCGTTCCGACCCACAGAACCCACAGTAACGATCTGATTAAGACACTGTGTAACTACTGTATGTGAACTGATTCATTTCAGCTCACGTTACTGACATAGACGCACTGCTGAAGCACGTCCACACAGCATCTCCTCCCTTCCTTCTTTCTCTCTGTAGCCGTTCCTGAATAATGGAGGTGATTAAATATTTAACTGTTCAGCCCCCCTGAAGCCCTCCCCAATGGAGCCCTAACACACACTTACTGGATGTACACATATGTACATGTATGTGTGTGGGTTGTTGTGTTTCAGGGGAGCTTCTGTTCCACATTCACAGGGTGTCCTGCAACCACACCCAAGTCAGCGCACACACATGCACACAGAGGAAGGAGGCGGCGGATGTGGGGCACATGCAGTTTTGTGCATTTAGGTAAGTCGATCATTAAAATACAATTAGTGTGTGTGAATATTGGCTGCAGAGTGCAGTAAAAATCAATCCCACTGACCCCACCTGAACCCAGAGGGAGATGGGAGGAGATTTAGTTACGTAACACTGGATTTCTGCACAGGACGGTTTATTCATATTATTATCAGTCTCTG